>JAVLVB010000814.1:70976-88474 GCA_032876305.1 Orestias chungarensis
TGCTTGGTTAATGAGCAGATTAGAATTATTTCCATAAGTTTATTTTGCATATTGCAATGCTGTTTAGCATGTTTACCTCAAAGGGTGAAATATTATTTTATGCTCACATGGCTGTTTATTTGTTATGTTTATTAATATAATTGTCAAATAACATGTTGAGTACTTTGTAATATATTTTTTATTGGTTTTCTTTTCAGACTACACACACCACACACACACACACACATACATCCAATGTAAAGATGTAAAGTTGGACAACCTTTATTAAAAGACCAAAAAGATCTCTCTGTCCAAGTGCCTTGATTCTCTGACCGGAATCATAGTCCATAATCTGCCGCCTCAACCAGCAATCCTATTTAGTTGAGACTCACCTCTCAAATAAAGAGACTCGTACTTTCTAACTATAATGTCTACTGGCCCCAGGAAATAGCCACAATAATTAAAAGGAGTGCACTTGCAGTGGATAATGGACAGGGATAAGCAAAAATAAATATGCATACTGTTGAAAAAGGGAAAAAAGAGGGTGTGAGGGAGACATATGTGTAAATGGCCTCCTTCTTCCATCTGTTGCCAATGGGCTTTAAAGATCATCTTAACAACTTCATAAAATGGAACAGTCCAATTGTCTCTACAGGCCACCGGAAATATTTTAGCCAAGCGTTTACAAGAGAACATGAAAGGAGTTGAAAACAATACAATGTCATCCTGAAATATGTAATCATAGAGAAAAATTTGGCTTCGGGAGATCAATGTCTTCATATTCCTCGTTCATGGGGTTTGCTAATTTTACAGAGTACAATTTGAGTAATAAAGAAAAACAAAAAATTAAGAATCAACATAGGTGTCTGCTGATAATCCTTTGCAAGTCCGCTTAAATGCTTTTTAGTTAATGACAAGGCCTGCAAGCCAAGCAGAGACTAAAGCAGATATCTACCATCTTCCCCTAAATGAGTGAAGTAAGTAACATACAATGACAATGGAGGAAAGCTTTCCATTAAAATTTTGTACCATGTCATTTTATTATAAGGTTTCCCTTACAGCACTGTGAGGCGAGAGTTCATTCAAGCTGGCATCAGCAATATTGTCCTGACGTCTTTGTCCCAAAAGAAATAAAGGGTTGACTCTCAACAGTACTTCAAATATGTTTGCAATGTCTTGCAGAATGTCTTTCCAATAGGCTGGATTTGGACAGAATCAGACAGTTTGTGTGGATTCCTTTAGAGATCTTGCACTTCTGACATTGAGGTGACGGTTGCTGATTCATACAGTTTCTTTTACTTTGTGGACATTGCTGAATCTAAAATTGCAACAGTTTTGTACTAACACACTGCTTTTTTTGTTTGTTTTTATTTTCCAGACAAACCTTTTCTCTACCAATTTGATACCCAATTTTACTTGCCACACTTGTCTTAGTTATATCTGTTACCTTTAATGTGTCATACTGATTTAACAAGTATAATTTTGGCTTTCTATTTATTGACAATTAATATTAGGGTGATTACAATGTTGATTATGTATTAATCAACAATTGTTGAATTTCCCCCCCTTGTCCTGTTTAGCATCATGGCTGCACTTTTTTATCAAGTGAGGCTTTAAAAATATGGAGCCTCCCTTGCTACCCATACCTTAATCGTTTATTGATTTCTGAGGTGTTATATACATTCTAAAGCTAAACATGACAGAAAGGGGGGGGGGGGGTACACAGAGTGAAAGGGAACATGTACACAGACCAAAATCCTTACTCAAATAAAAACAAGCAAATAAAACAACGGAGCCCAAAACTAGCTGCTACAAACACGTCCCCTCCAATACCGGAATAGCATGGTAAAGCCGGAGGACACCCAGGCCCAGACCCAGCCCCATTCGCATTCATACGCAATCATACTGTACATGCTCACTCACTCAGAATCACAATCAGGCTTTATTGGACAAGTATGCTCACACATACAAGGAATTTGTTTTTGGTTACACAGATGCTTACAGTGCACGAAAAATACAGTAAAGAAACATTTGTAACATTTAGCATGTGTAACGTATATTTTTTTTAAAAGTGCAGTTTTGTGCAGTATAAAAACTATAGAAGTAAAATATATAAATATATAAATAAATTGTTCAATTGTTCATGAAAATAATGGAAGATGAAAAAAAGCTTCTCTGTAGCCTGGTCGTACGGATCTTCATGTGGCTGAAGCGTCGGCCTGATGGAAGGCACCGAAACAGGTGGCGGCCAGGGTGAGACGGGTCGGTGAAGAATTTTCTCTGCACGATTCCTGGTTCTGGAGGCATGCAGGTCCAGCAGTGCGGGCAGCTTTACACCGATGGTCCTCTCTGCAGACTTGATAATGCGCTGCAGTCTCTAGGTGTTGTCTTTTGTGAGAGCACTGCCCCACACTGTGATGGATGTGGTGATGATGGACTCTATGATGGTTGTGTAGAACTGCACGACCAGCTCTCGGGCTAGGTTGAAAATCCTCAGCTGGTACAGAAAGTACATCCTCTGTTGAGACCTCTTGATGACAGAGTTGATGTTGCTGTCCCACTTCAGGTCCTTGGAGATCGTTGTGCCCAGGAACTTGTAGGACTCCACAGCCATCACAGTCCTGTCTAGGATGTCCATGGAGGTACAGTCATTTGTGTACAGCGAGAAGAGCAGTGGGGAGAGTACACAACCCTGTGGATTACCCGTGCTGATGGTTCGGGTCACTGAAGTACACTTTCCCAGCCTCACCTGCTGTTTTCTGCCAGTAAGAAAGTCAGTTATCCACTGGCAGGTGGAGGCTGGTACGCTGAGTTCAGTCAGTTTGCTGTGTAATTGTCCTGGAATAATTGTCTTGAAGGTTGAGCTGAAATCCAGGAACAGAATTCTTGCATAGGTTCCTGGGTGTTCAAGGTGTTGGAGGATGAAGTGGAGACCCATGTTCACTGCATCATCGGTTGGCCCGATAGGCAAATTGCAGGGGGTCCAGCAGGGGGTCCGTGATTTCCTTAATGTGGTTGAGAACCAGTCTTTCAAAGGACTTCATGATCACAGAGGTCAGGGCAACAGGTCTGATGTCATTTAGTCATGTGGTACTAAATATGATATTTAGTTTGATTTTAAGTGTTTAATTGACATTGTTAAAGATCATTCATCACTCTACTCTTAAGTCAGCTGACCAAATGTTTTAATTAAAGACTAAACTTCTTATGTCTTCCTCTGAATGTTAGGCTGGCTCCATTTCTTGCTATTTAAAAACCCACTTCTACTATTTAGCAAATGATACTATTTGAGTTTTGTGAAATGTTTTCCTCATGCAATATTCTAAAATTAGTTATTTGGGGTTATTATTTTCTTTTACATATTTTTTTTTGTATTCTCCCATGTTGCTTACTGTATGGCACTTGCTCAGCTGTTTTTCTTAAAAAGTATTACTTCTTGTGTATTTTGTTTGTAGTCCTGGAATTTGGACAGTAAACAGTTTATGACTACCACTCAAACTGAATATAATGTGACTTAATTAGTGTTCAGATGTTTTATACTAGTCATGTAACCATTTTTATTTATAGAACATTTATAAAGGATTTAATTTACTTTAAATTATCGGTTGTCAAAGCAGGTATCAAACCATTAGGTATCCAACAAATAAGTACCCACTGACACTGGCATAATTTCATATCTGACGTATTTAGTAGCAAGGGTTAAAGAGTAAAAGTAAATTTTTTGTACTGAGCTGTAATCTTCTTACTAAACACCCCATGATCTATCTCAAAGTTTTACTTTCTGTTAATCCATTCAATCTAGTTTTTACTTGAAAGTCCAACTTCTTACTTTTATTTTGTCAGAATACTAGGAGGAACTATTGCTTAGTGATTTCCTGTCTTTGTTCCCAAGGTGTGATCTCTGCAAGCGCAAATCATCGGAGACCGACAGTGAACCCATGAGACCCCGGTTGTTATTACCCACAGTAGGCAGCAATGATGCCTAATCTTTTCGCTCTTGTTTCTCCACAGTTTGTCTTTCAAAAGGGCTTGAACATGCATCTCTCTGCTGCCTTTCTACACGAAAAGCGCCACAGGACGGTGTTGCCATGGCAGCAAAGGTGAAAGAAGGATCTGTTCCCAGTGATGGCGAGCCAGAAATCAGCCTTTAAATCTTATGTTTGTGCATTTAAATAACAACCACAACTAACAGGATCTTGGTGTCGCTATTATTTTGCTGCCATTCTCAAGGATGAGCACCTGTGGCCTTCGTGATGTTGCTATGGCAACACACATGCAACCTCGTCTTGATCGCTGTTTGGTTGTATAGCCTCAGGTTGTGTCTTGATTGGTTGGAGATGTGCAGGCTACAGTTCATCAGCTGCACCCTCCACAATGCGGGATTGTGTCTGGACATCAGGACAAAGATGTTCGAAATATTTACTAAATCTCTGGGAAAGTAAAGATACTGAGTGTTTAATTGATGAAAACATCAATAACAAAAATGTATCTAACAAAATTTGCATAAAATGCAAATATATATCATGTTCTGCACTATTTCATACATTTTTAAACATCTATTTTATTATTTACTGTGCTTTTTCAAGTTGGGTAGCATAAAACAGCTTTAATTAAGCTTTAGTATTTGGAATCATTACTTTTGTCTTTTTTTTTTTTTTTTTTCAAATGTCAATTTTTTCAACACATAATGGAGTTTTTCTATATCAATTTTTTTATTTCTAGTTTTGCTACCTGCTTCTCATCCCAAAATGACTCAGTAGCTTTGAGTTTTTCCATAATGTCACCAAGGGGGTAATCATTCTTAACTACTATGTTGGGCTCAAAAACATTTTCTAACATAAGTTATGTGTTCGTTTTTCTTCTTTCAAAAGAGGAATCATATCAGCCAATGATGTGAAAAATAACAGACTTAAACTTGTCTGCCAGAAGCCATATAGAGTTTTTAGCGAAACATTTAAACAAGGGACACTTCAAATTGTAGAAGAAGATTAGTAAATAGTAGAAAAATTTTCTTTACATAGATAAAGCACATTTAAAATTGTTTGCAGGCGAGAAAATGCTTCTAAGTCACAACAGAACAAAAGTCTGTGCAGAGGGAATCCAAAAGGAAAAGCCCTGTGATAAAAAGTAAAAAAAATAATGAGTTGGTGCAATAGATAAAATAGGTTTTAATTTAATATTGAACAATGGCCCACATGTAAACCCTGTGCAGGATCTTTGAGTGTACATGGTCATTTGCCAATCCAGTTTACATCATTTTGTGTATTTAGAAATATTCTAACGATAATAATAACAGTTTAAAATTATGAAATTTGTTGATTGGATGAGTTTTTTTCTGCACTTCTCTCTGTATCTTTCTGCAAAGAGCCACAGAGTCAGAGATATTTTCATCGTAAATAATGAAGGCCTCATTTAATAATTTCTTGGCAACGTAGTGCAGTTTATAACGTTGTGTTTCATGCTGTGCAGACCCGGCTTGATTCTGCATTCCTTTTGCTCAGCTGTCAACTGTGATCGATCTTCTGCAGACATTAAAAACATTTTGGAAAGCAACTTAATCTGAGGTAACTGTTTAAAATATTGTGGCTTTTTTTAATGACTCTCAAACGCAATTTTAAAATCCTTCTATTTAAAAAAAGACGGTATTGATAAGAATATTTGATTTGTCAAAAGATGGTGGCAACCTTTTCACTAATTCATTTGAAATTGCAGTGTTACTTTCAATAGCCACTATTGAAAAGGTGGAAATGAATATTTACATATGAAAGCACAGCCTCTTGATATATTTTATAGTATATAGAAAGTGCTGTCAGAATCTGCTGATTTTCATTCTAACTAAGCACACAAGCAGCTGATTAAGTCTTCTGGGCAGGAATGCTAATCATTGAGACTGACTGCTGGTTGCAGCCTTTCAGCTTTTGACTAAATAGCACTCCCTCTGCCAAATAAATGTTATGTTCCCATCATTTGAACTGCTTTTCATTCATTAACTCTGACATGCTTTGAAAGTAAATAGCACATTTCATTTACCTGCAAAGGCATGTTTTTTCCACTCCAGTCGCCTTTGGTGTATCAAACATATAGGAGACCTGCAAAGAGTTGCAACAAATTTTCACTGTAATGGTATACAATCTTCTCAGTGCTTCTAAGGTCTGACTCATAGCCGCCCACAGTGAAAAACTAATGAGGTAATTAGCACTAGTGTAGGGATTAATGTAAATTGGAATTTAAACCACATTTTTGGGATTGGCAAAAGTAAATATCAGTGTTTTTTAAGACATCTTAAAATATTTTTGGGTTATTATTTTTGCATTAAGTAAGCACATAGAACACACATATGTAAAGGCCTCAGTGACACTAATTGTCTGCTTGGGTGGAAGTCTTTTGCATGATGACTCATCCCCTCCATCCCCACGGTGCACTGGGGATTAATCTCTCAACACAGACACACAGAGAGATGGATGCATTTAAAAATGAGTTCACTGGGAAATTACAACAGCTCTGGAAGGAAGTACAAAAACGACTGTGACTCAGTCATTACTGAATCCTACAGGATGAAGCTGAGCTTCAAAGCTAACACTACCTTACAAAGACATTCTATAGAAATGTTGCACATTTTGCTCTGTTAAGTCGTAACTAGGTTTTTTAATTAAGCTTTACAATGTAAAAAAGAATAAAGGACAAGCTGACAAAACTAATGACATTAAATCATACTGATCAGCTGAATTAAATGGAGACGATAAATACCAAAAACAAGCAAAAGCTTCTAAAGTAAAAAAGTTAAATCTTTGTTTCTATTTTTTTCAGTATCTTCCAGTGACCCTGGACAACCGTAAACCCTTGTACGCCATTAAAGAGAAGTATGTCCATGTCTCAATAACTTCTCATATATCCTTGAACATCAATAAATGCTTGACAACAATGTGTCATGATGTTGACTAATTTTCTGCTGAGGTATAGCAATTCTCCCCTCTTGAGGCCCTGTGCCAAGCTCCTTGACATTGTGGGTTAGAGGTTTATGACCTTGTATAAAGCATCATCTGTTGATGGAATAGGCTTTCTATAGCCTCAATCAATTCTAGGTACCTCAGCCTTTAACAACCAGTGTCATGTCCATGCTTAGCATGCTTTGCATTTATAAGGTCATACACCAATGAGGATGAGATCAGTCCAATGTTGCTCATGCAAGAAACACAACAACTTGATAAATAGTTTTTATACAACAATAATGATTACCCCTATTAAGTATTAGTAACTTATCACAGTACTAATAACAAGGTTAAGAACAGTTCTGTGGTGACCTGACACTATTTCTCCAAAATCTCTCATTGATTCACATTGCTACTTTATTACTTTTAAATAAAAAGGCTCATGGACCAAATTGATCATTTACAATGCAAATGCTCCCAGTAAAGTTTAAGAGAATTATGAGGTCAGGTATCCTTGTAGGTGTTCCAGCTGACAAAACATGCTAATGAATGTCACCTTCACCTCTGATAAAAATGCTTAGAGTTGACTGACTTTCATCATTGTAAAATAACGATTCCAATCTGTTAAATTGTAAAATTAGATATACAAAATTATGTATATCCTGAAATTAGTCAGTGTGTTCATGTGAGTGAGTGAGTGAGTGAGTGAGTGAGTGAGTGAGTGAGTGAGTGAGTGAGTTAATGTCTGTTCATGTGTCCACCTAATCACACAAAATGTATAAACCAGAGTTTGTGTCTGCCTCAGAGAGGATGCTCTTTACCTCAAGCCCATGGAAAAGACAGCTAACTGTTCTACTGGTCAAGCATACCATTAACAGCCATTTCCACCAGCAATGCTTGTAGGTTAACCCAACTCACCGCCTGTTCTCATTGCCACTGTACCCATCTCAGGATTTGTGTATGTAAATCCATGAGGTATAGCAATATTGTAAGTGTAACAGAAAAATGTCCACTTCTCCTGATTGCACCAAATAAAGGTATCGTGAAGGTAATTTTGATTGTTTTCACAACTACAAAATGAACTTTGAAATCCCAGTTTAACCTATTGTAATTCACATTTTAAAAACAAATGCTATGAAACTATGACAGGGGTTTGGCTTGTACATGGATTGGAACTTTTTTACTCTATCTATTTAAAAGATAGAATAAGGAACTATCTTTATTCAAAATCCTTTAAAAATGGTATCACTTTCACCTTTTAATGGTAATTGTGTTTAATCTGTACAACTTACAAGGTGTGACAGATTTATTATTCATAGTTATATTGCTGAAAATCAGACCTTATAATTCAATGATTGAGGAATTTCACAGACTCAATCTCAGCAACTGACAGAAACATCAGCAGCCAAAAGACCTCCTGCAATGTGTTCAAAATAACCAAGTTAACACAGTAAAGGAATCTTCTGCTTTTCTGAGGTCTGCTATAAACTGTCTGATGAAACTCTCTGTAAGTCCAAAAGTAATGGAAGTTAGTGCAAAAGACAGCAAGAAAGCAAGAAAGAAAGAAAGAAAGAAAGAAAGAAAGAATGCTGAGACAGCTGTACTTTCGCTGAGCCACTTACCTGATATTAAATTCAGCCATGATGACTTCATCCTGGAGCACACAGAGTCTCAGAGGTTATTACATCACCAACTTGGAAATGCTCCAATGATGTCATCTTCATGAGGGTTGATGCAAAAGCACATGATCTGTTAAGATTGTGTTCTGTGTTGTGGATATTAAAAGGCCTGATGTCAATGGATTTAGAATAAAGCTGTTGAATGATACAAAAATTTTTTTCATCAAGCTCCAAAATGTGGTTAGATTGTTTTATGCACAAACATCTGCAGATGTTTATCTGTATCTGTATGAGGACACTCCACTTACACCATGCCTGTGTGTTGTCATTGTGTTCAGGGGCAAGACAACACAGGACAGGACAAAACTTACTATCAAGGTTTTAACCGTATTTTATTTATAACTTTCATTCAATAATAATTTATTTATACTGCACTTTATAAAAGGGTAAAGAAAAGTGCTTTGTATGAGACCTTCTGCCTTGTGTTCTAATAGCAGGGGTCACCGTAGGTTGCTTATGCTTTTACTCTTTATGTGACTCTGATTGCCGGAGACTGCTTTAAATTTATAGAGATTTGCTTCTGTCGAATGCTGATTTTTCTCAATGATTTTAATAACCAAATTGAATGATTCTGTAATAGTGCTGAGTTTTCGTGGGTGCTGGGTACTGCATTATGTGAATGTTGTGGTTGCGGGTGACTGACATGGGTACATATTTATGAGCCTGTTGGTTTCCAGCCTGCATTGACCTGCTGGTTCTTTCAGTTTCTGAGGTTGCACCTTGCCTTCCCCTGAAGTAGTTTGGTCATTGGTTTGGTGGAGGTGCTAAGTATATCAACTTAAATAATGCAGTCCCCTTTTTAGTACTGTATCAAGTTTTGGCCCTAATAAATGAATAACTACAAAAATGCACATATACATTATATTTTTCTATCTTCACAAGGACTTTGCATTGAGTTCTTTCTTTTTTGATTTCTGTCTATAACCTAACCCTTACACTTACTCTAAACTTAACCATTACCAGTACATGGTATAGCTAGGTTTAGATGTATCTATGATTTTATTTGATTTTCTTATGAAGAGCCTTGAGACCACATCTGTTGTAAAGTGGCCCTATAATAAATAAACTGATTCTTGATTCTTGGTATGCCTAAACTTTAATATAACCTAAACTCAAATAACACCATATTTCTAAACCTAACACCTAACCCAAAACAGGACTTTTTTCTTATGTAGCCTCTGGCTTATTTATATGGCACTAATTTACAACACATGTTATATTAAGGGAACATCACAAAAATCTAATCTCATTCCACTCATATACATTCAAATTGATCCCGGTGTGTGTCCTCAGAATGTAGTAGTTGTCAGAAAAAATTACCTTGTGAGACAAAAAATGCT
This sequence comes from Orestias chungarensis, assembly GCA_032876305.1. Lineage (NCBI taxonomy): Eukaryota > Metazoa > Chordata > Actinopteri > Cyprinodontiformes > Cyprinodontidae > Orestias > Orestias chungarensis. Next base: position 80,904 of record JAVLVB010000814.1, read on the forward strand.
AAAACAAACACAAACACACAAATACTTGCACATTCTTAATACCATAGGAAGTAAAATAAAAGGAAAATTCATACTCATGTTGTTTTTCAGAACTTGCCATGTTTTATATTAAGTGACATACATTTACATTTCAGCTCTCTTTGTGCTCACGGTAACAGGAACAAAACACCTACGGTAAACATCATGTGTAATGCATTCACACACTCACAAAGCTGTGTCACTGCATACATTCTCTTCTGAAAAACACACGCACAAACACGCACATAAATGCCTCCAGAGTCCCCCATGCACTCATCCTCTTCCAGTCAATTCGTAAACCACCTAATTTAGGCTCAAATTTCTCGCCCCATGATGAAATATAAAATTACTCGTAGACCTGAAACAAGGTTAATTAAATCAACAAGAAAAAAATAGAATTCAACATGATATAAACAAAAACACATATATCTTTTAAGAATGAAACATTGGCATTATAAAATGATCTTTAATAGTTCACATTTTTACAGCATGGTCAGGCTTGTTTCATCCTTGTATTCATGTGATGGTTTATTGGTTACTATTTATAAAATGAAGAGCTACAGAAGTAGAATGAGCAGGAGTAGATGTAGAAGAAAGGTAATGTTAAAAGCAACATTTAAGATATTCTGAACTGCAGCCATGAAGAGTGAACATTGTTTTTTTGCCATAAAGTTAATGTTATATATTACCATCAGATTCTCAGTGACAGTCTTTGTGATTGTTTAAAGCTATTGGGTTAATTTTAAAATCCCTCAACTTCTAACCAAACCCCAAAAGTGTCAATGATAACTGATTAAATGAATGATTGAAATATAAGATCAATTAACATATGATCTTCCCCTCTACCTCTACATAAAGGTCCATTCTATTTTTTTTCTTCTTTTTACTAGCCCAGTTATTGTCCAATAAGTAGTGGCCAATGGGATTTCTCATCCCACCAGTCCTTTTTTCATTACTTTCAAGATTGCGCCAGTTCAATTGTAGGTAATAGATTTGACAAAAATCTTAGCTCTTCTATTCCTCTGACATAGCATGCCATTTGGCAATCTGGCGACGCGGGTGGTCGCAGATCTCTCTCCAGTGCTCACCGGCTGTTCCAGCTGCCGATGTGCCCAATTGCAGGCGCCCAATGACGGTGTTGGCGTTGCGAGAATTGCCACTGTCTGAGTCCAGCAGGAGCAGTTCAATGCTGGTGTCCCTCAGACCCTCTTCGGAGGGCAGATCAAACACAAAGAGCTCATTAAAGACCGGGTTGGGGGTGCATTTTTTCACATGGGTCTTCTTTTTGCAAATGCGCTTCTTGCCGTGATACATGTTCACTTTGACATAAGGATCTAGAAAAAATAGATTGAAAAAAAAGTTAAAAACAGAAGAAAAAGCAAGCATTCAAAATATAAATCTTTGCAGCAGTTGGTAAGAGAGATTTTAGTCACGGACAAGATAGATGAAATAATCAACAATGTTGAAGCGAAGGATGGTAGCAATGACATTGAAACCTGACTGCATAATCAAACACATACATAAACACAGCTTAGCACAATGAGTTTGATTTAAAATGATCTTAGCTAGATTGACGAATGTGTCGGCCAAACTGCAGTTGTTCCTACATATATTCCATAATTACTGGCATGACAACATAAAAGGCTCCATACCAGTAGGACCGTTGTTTTCAGTCTTGGGAAGATGCCGAGCTTTCAGGACTACCACAGTCAGAGTGTTGGTGGTGGATTGGTAGCACAAGGAGAGCAGCAATTCTCCTCGCCCCAAGGACTTCTATCAATATCGAAGAAGGTGAAGTAAAATGGCAGAAGAACACAAAAGAAAGGAGGTTTTAATTAGGACATTTCAAACTCTTTTACCGAAACTAAAACACCAAAGCAATACAAAACGTTTATAATTTGACACAGGAAAGCAAATGCTCCACTTGTTTTAAAATTGCTGGTTGCTTTAGTTTCTTGATAGTGTGTCAGTTTCCTTTTTACTGCCAAATTATCCCTGAATCATTGATTAACCGACTATAGCAGACTTCTTCAGGTGTGCAGTAACACCTCGAACCAATATTTTAGCTACATATCCTTCAGTTCATGTAAGCTTGCAGGTGATGCCTACAAACTGGCATGCTCTCTCACAATCAACTAGCCACAGCAGGTCCTATGAAAACCAGAAAATCAGTGTTATACTACCTGCAGATGCACGCCTAACAGCATTTGGTAAACCCACTATGTTTCTGCCTGCAGTGGTTAGGTGGTATCTTCTGAATTTTACAATGTCTTTTAAACTGTCTTGCATTGTTTTTCCACAACTACATGATTAGATCTACTAAAAAAGGGATTCCCAGACCAAAAAATATAGGTAAAATTTTTAGGTAAAGTTTTTAATTAATTAGAAATATTGATCATTACTAATTATTCCCGTTAAATAATTTTAAAAGAATTAAGGTTAAAAACCATTGCAATTTGATCACTTAATAGTTTTTTTTCTGCTTTTGGTGCAAATTGCAAATATTTTCAATGTATTGCTATTGCACACACACAGATTCAATAACCAAGATGCAATCCCTGTGTGGTTGATTTATTTTATTGTAGACAACTAATAAGAGGAAAACAAAATTTAATATCTGATAAGTGGTACGTTATCTCATCTTAAGCAACACAAAATCCCCTCCTTATATATCCCCTAATCTTTTTATTTGCAAGCTTTTTTCTCCCCCCTCACAGAGACACATCTTTATCCACACCTTGTAGACAAAGCCCCTGTGATGCTGCCATCACACCTAACGGTGTCCCCCACCCCCGCAGCTAGATAGAAATGAAAGATTTAACAAGGATAAGATAAGATAAGATAGACTTTAATGATCCCGGAGGAAATTGTTTCTTTGTATCTGCGTAACTAAAATAATGTATAAATAAATACTTATTTTCAGACTGCCGCCTTCAGGGTTTATTTGCAATCTGGCTTACTGCGTGTGCTCTTGACTCAGTACGCTAGCGTGTGCTCCTTTCACCCACAACAAGCAAAAGGCAAATGCTACACACATAATAATAACTGTCACCTTGCTTTCAAACGTCTAGGTCCCACCAGCTATAACATGTCAATGTTTTAGATTTCAATTAGGAACTTTGGGTGTAAACACTGACTTACTGTATAGCAACTCTGCATCAATTAACTGCATTACTGGTTATCGGACACAGTATAAGCCCCACAGACAAAGAGCCACCACCCAACTTGCAAAGAAGGGCTTTTCTTGCATACAATTATTTAAGAACAATGGATTTACAGTATTGGTGGAGTTGGTGTTGTATGTATATGTTTCGTGTGAGAGAAAATTATTGTGAAGTTAATTTTCAAAATATACTTCTGTTGTTGGCAAGAAATATGGAATTGTTTTTAGAGTCTAGCCCCATATTCAAAGGTTATATCATAAGAGAGTTTCTTTTTTTAAGAAAAAAGGATTAAAATGGGTCAAAAACGTAATATGTAATATAACACGGTAGCATTACTATATGGTTTAATGGGTGTTTACACTAAGAACTGAGGCATTAAGAGCAAGACAGACATATTTCCCCTCATGTTTGTTGCAGCGCTACAGTTTAATGTGCTTAGCAAAATTTATGAGTCTCCTCAATAAAAAAAATAAAAAAGAATACACAGGAAATATGTGATATCCATGTAGTCTTCTCGGATGCCAGGAAAAGTTAATCTGAAACAGAATACCATAATTGCCTCACCAGAATTTATGATGGGCTTAATGTTCTACAGGGGAATAATACTGTGAATACATTATTTACTTCCTGCACTGTCAATCCGGTATTTGTGTCTTGATCATATGTTGCTGGTTAAATATCAATATAATTAAGCACATGACTATGTATTTAAATGCACAATAGACATTTCCCACTTGTGCACATCCTTTACTGTCAGTATAAGCTTTGTACATCAATACATTGGATGTTGTAATAGATCTGATCAGTCTCTACAGAGGGATAAGGTTCCTTTATCCCTTCTCCAATTACTACATTTAACATTAACTGTTTCTTACCCAGTAGAATATATGGACAATGGGAATTATTTGATGTATTTAAACTAAGTAAAATACTACTTTAGCTCCATGTTTTCTGATAATGGCTTTTGTAATTGAAAAGGTTATTGGTGGACGTGATTTGTGGAAAAATTTTAGCAATTTAGTAATTTAGTAATTAGCATTTAAATAATTTTTTTTAACCCCAAAACAATCGTATTTACTGGTGCAAATCCTAAAGCAATATGGTCATTTTAAGAAAGATTATTTTGTTTATAAATATGATGCTAAGAGGAGTAGATAAATTTTTGTTTGTGACAGTCCTTCTTCTTTGTTACATTTATGTTTGACAATTTCTAATAAAGGCGCTGATTTTATGATAAATGAAATAAATTAGACAAAGGTATTTAACTGATGATTCAGAGAAGAGGGATGTGGATGATGCTCCTATTTATTTTCTGAAATGGCTCAGTCCTGTTCAGATCTCTGCCTTAACAGGAGTAGGAGGTGGTTGGGAAGGGTTTTTCCTAAAGCATATGTCAGCAGTTAGTGGGCAAGAGATGAGGCACACCATGGAGCTGATTTAGAGTCTATTGGCTAATTCTACAAACAGAGACAAGCTTACACTCAAGAAGGACGTACAATGTTGAGCTGTTCAATGAAAATTAAGTGAAATTAATTAACATGGATTTTAAAGGGCACAGACAACTCAGTGCCTACATCTGTAGTTTGTGTGTTATTCCCTTGCAATTAGGGGCATTAGTTTGGTAGGTTTATTCCATTCTAACTTCAAAAAAATATCAATATAACATTTTTAAGTATGGATGTTTGCCTTGTCACTGTGTTGTCTTGAGATGAATTGCAAATGGATCCATGGTGTACCCTGTCCCTTGCTTATTTATCACCTCTAACTGTATAAGAATTAGGTGGGTACAGATGATATAAAACATGTATAACAATTGCTCAAGATCTTACCTTAACATTCTTTTTGATGATCTCTCTGCTCATTAGCACGCGCCCCTCTGACAAGTCGATTCCAGACAAAGGTACAAGGGTCTCTCCAATGACTTCGTCACGAGAGAACCGATCAAAGCTCAGTACCATAAAGTGAAGGGCCAGTTCTGACACTCGACCTAGTGGGATCCCATAGAAGCTGAAAGTTTCGTCGAAGGCAGGGTCTAGAGTCTTCCGAAGGACTCTTGTCTTCACCCTGTGCTTTTTCTCTGGTAGTAGGGTAAGCTTGATGTAGGGGTCAGATGTAAGTGACTGCTCATCAGTTGGAGTCAGACCATGGGCCTCCTGGATAAAAAAGTGAAAATGTTAAAGAAGGATTTTAGTGTGGAAAACACTAGAAATGTTTCCCTGAATAGGTATAACTGTATAGTACCTTGATGTGAACAATAAATGCCTTCCTCTCTGCCTGGTACTCAAGAGAGAAGTGGAGGGTCCCAAGACCAGATTCCTTTTCTTCTCCCTGAGGTCTGTCTACGGCTGGGGTGGGTGCCTGGCTTGAGAGTTCGCTGGATGGTGAAGGGAGGTCTCGTCGTTCCATCGCCCCAGGTTGGGTGAAACCTGTCTGTGGAGAGGGTAACTCAAGTTCTGGGGAGCGGCGCACCATCTGGTGGTGGTGGTGAAACGGTTTGGTGGTAAAGTTTCCATTAAGATCACGCTTTTCAAGATCAAGATGCAAAGTTGATCTGGAACCATTTGGACTTGAGGCAAGTTTATTAATGCTGGGACTCAATGGCGTTGTTTGGCAGTTTCCATTGACATCTGTTTTACCAGTGTCATTAGTTGTTGGGGTGGCTGCTGCAAACTTCTTTTTGCCACTCAGGCTTTCTGGGTAGATGTCAACTCCTTTTAGCATGTGCACAAACTTGTAGGGAGGTGTCTTTTGGGACTTGTTGGTGTTTTTGCGCTGGCAACAGATCCAGGCAAAAGCTGATGCAGTGAAGACAAGGCCGAAAACACTCACCACAGCAACACCCACAGGCACAGCCACTGTATAAGAAGTTGCAAAGAGAGAGGAAGACAAAAATGGAAGGAAGTGAAAGGAAAATGGTTAGAATTTATTGATTTACTAAGAGACCACACTTTGAATCAAACCTGCATCTGCAACACAAGCCAACATGAATGGGCTGTTGTACTGAAGCAACAGTACTATTTTTTTCTTCTTCTGACACACCCTGCAGTCTTGAGCCAATGTAAGATAAAAACAATGCCGTCTGTTTGACCGAGTGTTATTTTTCTATTCCAATTCCAGAAAATGGCAAAATCAGTAAGAAATTAACTGTAAATAGATGGATAGAATGTAAAGAACATTTACAAAAATATTTCCCATGTATTATTTTATAGGATTATTGTTAAGATTGTAACAGATGAGAAGGCAGCTCGTCTTTTCACCCCATTGCCATTTTGTTCAAGTCAATTGTTTTGGTTATTTTACACTAAACATTTTGAAATATAAACATAGCAGTCTGCCATTTCACATTTTGTACCAACTATTTATTGATTTATACCAGCCAGGAGGATTTTTTTAAACACACTCTGAAAGTGTTATTTTTTCTTGATTGGGTGTCCAAAACTATCCCATTTTTAAAGCACACAGTGGAAATTAGACATTAGGGTCAATGGGGAAAAAATAAAGGTCTGATGAAAGATAATCTCTTAAATACAATACTTGATTTCGTTTTTAAGATATAAATAAGTAGTTAAATTCCTTTAAACAATATTTTGCTTATATGAGATCAAAATGGAAGTAGCAACTTTTATATTTGAAAATTGAGGCAAAACCTTGATGAAGGAGAATGGGCATGGAGTCAATAATATTTAGTAAATTTATAAATGAAAAATTTTATATGTGTTTCTTGATAAATATTCTATAATTTTGAGAAAGTGAACAATTCCTAGTTGTGATATCAGCTGAATTGATCAAACCGGTAAAAATTGATTTGATTAGTAATTTGGTAATTGGATATTATTATATTCAATTTTATTTTTCTCCCTCAAAAGCAGGGGGAATTTTTGCCAAATGATACTATGCTAAGCATTACCTCAATTTCAACCACAGTGATTGTAATTTCTCTGAAAAGCCCTTATGTTTCATATCGCTATGGAGACATTGCAGGGATATTTGTCTCTCCATGCCATCTTCTTTTCGTGCCACTGAGCCCTGTCTCACATGCTGTCATTCAGCCCTCTCATACTGACAGATTTAAAGGGTTGATTTCAAAAGAGGAAATGCAGTCCATTTCCCACAATTAAGAGGCTGACCCAGTGGAAAAGCACTCAGCTTAACCCATCAAAAAGGAGGGATCGGCTGGAGGTGTGGGGGTTGGTGCCCAATTAATCACCCACTTGCCTTTTTCATCTGGTTAAAGCTATTGTGTCAGATCCTTTATTCATGCTTTTTTCACACGTCATGTTCACCACGTCATGATTAGTTTGAAGTAGATGTGTCGGTGTAGCTCAAATTAAATAAGGACCATAAACATCTTTCAACTGCTGAATGCCTCTCTCTCTCTCTCTCTCTCTC
>JAVLVB010000814.1:88574-119251 GCA_032876305.1 Orestias chungarensis
AATATTTTAGTCTGTAATCCTGGGTGGGATGGTTTTCAAGGCAACAATGACAGACAGATGGATGAAAAACCGGGAGGGCTGTATTAGATGAGGCCTTAAAAAGACAGGAGGTAATTTTTATGCTTTGCTTCTAGTGTCTCCAGACTCCATAAAATGATATAATTCCATAAAACTGAAGTAATGATATGTACGTGTCTACTTTTAGTAATGCAGTTTGAAGGAATAACTGCTGTTTATTTCATCAAGTATTAAAGGCAGCCCTTTAATCTGTCATAATTGCATTTTCCCTAATCTATGTATGAAATTGCACTCTTATATTATAATCATTAAAATCAGATCTCAGATCCTAATGATGAAGAATTCTTAACTGAATTCCATCGTGATAATGAGCAAACTCCCACCATAGACAGAAAAACAAGATAAATCAACTAAAATACTCACCATGCTGAGTTCCGTCCCCCAGCGTTGGAGCCATGATCGCTATCCAAGGTACTGAAAGCCTCGCTCTGAATCCACGCTAAGCAGCAAGATCGACCTTCCCTTAGGTTTGCTTAATACTATAGAGGGTAATTAAACAGCTTCGATAACGCAACGGACAGGCTTGTTTTTCTTTTTTTCCACACAGAAGGATGCTCTGTTCTCTCCACCACCTCTGCTCTTACTCTGATGCGTGAGAGCGTCTCACAAGCGGCAACACCCCGCTCTCTCTCTGCTTCCTTCTGTGCATTTTCTGGGTCTCTCTCCCATCCTCTGGTCTCAAGCTCTCTCCCAACCCCCTCCCGTTCCGGACCAACGCAAAGCTCATCAGTGCTGACGCAGTGGTGACGAAGGCTGGCTGCGAAATCAGAACCCCCCAGTGAAACAGCACAAAGAGGCTGCCAGTGGTCCCTGATTGATTTTTAGGAAATTAACACTGCCAACCTGATTCAGTATCCGCGTGTTTAGTTGCTTTCATAGAAATGATGGCACAGGTTATGTTGACCGAGATAGGAAAATTCCTAATGTGTAATGTATCGGACGGGTTTTAAACTTGCTGAACAGTCAGTTAGTTATTCAACAGTGTGTAGGCTGGAAATTACTATTTTTTTAATCCATGTCTTTTATATGATACGTTTCCCCCATTTCGATGTTTGGTTGTTTTAGAAAGGTTTTCATGGCTGAGCTGCTGCACCATTAAATGGGAAATGTCTGGTTTATCAAATCCAAAGGACCAGAAAGTGCTTTACAATGATTTACAAACTGCTGGTAAATAGCTACCCAGTAACTACGATACCATTGGCAGCACCAGGCCCTTTTACTACCAGTACCAGACAAGTCAGGTGAAATGTTCAGTTCTCTGTTTTTGGTATTTGTGATCATATTTATAATGCTTATTCTGTATTTTTATTTGGGCTCACAAAGAACAGATCATCAGACAGACAGATAGAATGATAGAATGATAGATAGATAGATAGATAGATAGATAGATAGATAGATAGATAGATAGATAGATAGATAGATAGATAGATAGATAGATAGATAGATAGATAGATAGATAGATAGATAGATAGATATTATTTTTGATCTGTAAAGACATGGGAAGCTATTAGTTCAAACATCATAAGATCTAAGAGGCAAAAGGATAGAATGACAATTTGTTACAAAATCTAAACAGCCCAAGTAGTTTATACAGTACACTCACAAAAGATAGAACAACATCATTTCTTTGGTGAACGGAGTACAACTACAGACTCTAATACTGACTGCTACCAAGATGTTCAAGGTATACATTTATGAAATACTGCCACCTAGTGTTACTGCAAAAGAATACAGGACTTTACATTGGCTGCACATTCATTTGGTTGGAACAAGAAAAATCATGTCATTATTATCATGATAAGAAAATATCAGTAATAGTGCCTTCTGCTTTTAAGGTGCAAATAGAAAAACTGGCAGGATGAGACACATTAAATTCTGTTCTGTTATTTTTTTTTTTTGTTATTATTTGTTTAATTATTTATTTATTTTGTTAATGTCTTCTCTTCTGATTGAAGAGAAAAGGGGAACAAATCCCAGTATACAATGTTTTCTGTTTCATTCTATGTTAAACCAATCGAAGCTATAGTTATAGAAAAAATCCCCATCAAATAAAAACATTAAGATAAGTCAAGTAAGACAAAATTATGTCAAACATATAGAACAAATATGCTATTGGACAAACCATCTATGACTACATCCTTTCCTCTGACTCCTTCAAGTACATCTCCGAGTTTTGCCCCAGCATCATCATCGCAGATCCCATCACCATCAACGCCTTCTGGACCAGCATTCATCCATTGACACACCCACAATCCATAGCTCTGGTTTCTCACACCTCTAATCGCTTAATTCCACCTGGAAACAAGCAAGACAATTTCCTCACATGGCACTCAACGTGCTTTCCTGTTTATTTCCCTTTAAAGTTCCCGGTTCCCCGTGTTGCAGTTTCCATCTGTTCCAGTGTGAATATTTCCCCGTACACATTCTCAGTTCCCTTTTACCTCACTTTGTAAATAAAACACCTTTTACTGATTAATGTCCCCTCGGTTGCTTCTAGCATGTGGGTCAAAATCACAGGCAAACAAGAATAAATTAAATTTAAGTCTTTATTTACTTCATTTAAGCTGCGGTGTTTATAACACTACAATTTGTTTGTTTTGTAAACAACAGATTCTAAACAGCTTTTTACGACCAAAGTTGTGCTTAACCTTTAGTTATGAAAAGTAAAGAAAAATATAAGGATTGTCAAAGAGCTGACTGGATATTGTGGGTAAATTTTGGATGGTTCATGATCAATAAAAGAACATGGTTTCAAAGAACTATGGTACGTTTTGTTGCTGTTGTGCTTTGCGCATGTCGTATTTTAACAATAAAACATTTTGTTGTGTTCATGTAAACTGTAAATACATGTTTTAAGAGAAATCGAAACACTAGATCACATGTTAAATGTCGCCACAATGTCATGTAAAGGTCGCAAAACCATTTGTATAGCTTCACTTCAGCAGTACCTATCTAACAGTTAAGAGCTTTTACACTCTATGATGAAAACCTTTAACAAAAACTGAAGAGTTTTTCTTTAATTTCTGTTTTATATATTTAATCTCAATAGGCTTTCAGAGGAGGAGACTGCGATGAGGATCACCAACCACTTTGTGTTATCTGCCACTCTGCTGGTTCTGTTTTACTCTTGTGATTCACTGGCTTTTGACGTTGATCTGGTAAATCTTATTTCACTTATCATTGATTCACCAAAATGAAATCTAAAGTTTTGTATGTGGTATTTTGGCTTAGATGCAATATGTATGCAGCCGTCTTACTGTCTTTTTGGTCAATTTCAGGACATGTTAAATGAAAGATTTATTGCATATTTTGAAGAATCTGTTAACTATGAGGTAAGTCCTAAAGCATATGAAATACTCAGTGTTGGGCCATCCCAGCCAAGTTGTCCATGTCCAGACACTGACATTGCAAAAAGCATAGTATGGTCAGTGGATCCTTGGATAAATATTATTAAGTTGTTTTACGGAACCTAGCCAGATTTTCCCAGTGATTAAATATAAGTTTATAGGAATGAAATAAAAAACCTACATAAAACAGTGGTTCTGACAGGACTTGTGGTCTGAGGACAGAAAAACGGTAAATACCATAAACACAGAGGCAGCTGACGATTCTAAGAGCTAGGCCAAAGGCAGTAATTCAGTAACAGGGTCTAATGACTTCAAGAATTCTTTTCTCCTCGTTGTCTGCTAACCATGTTCACCTGGCTGTCTCCAGATTACTTCCAAGACTCCACCGTACTTAACTTTTCCTGTGTCTCTGGTTCAACATCCATCTGGGTCCACCTCCTCCTGCCATCAGCTCGATCTGCCTGCTCCAACCCTGGACTGCACCCCATCTTAAGGACCCCCTGGACAACCTCACATCTGGATTCAACACTCTCCATCCATTCTCCTCTCCCTGGCGTGAAATCCTCTCCTGCTCTGCAAGTAAGATTACCAACATTAAACAACCAAATATCACGGACCACAACTCACCTCTCTATCATCTGCAGAACCTTCCGATCTCCCTCGTTGTTTCCTGCCGCTCCAGTTCCCGGATCACATCCACCTTATCAATAAACTGTTTACCTGTTCTCCTGAGACTTCTCTGTTAATGTGGGTAAAATCGCTGAAAAACATGACACACACTTTTTGTATCTTGAGCTCTGTCTTTCAGAAGTATGGAAAACAATCAAATGTGAATAACACGAACAAACAGTTTAACAAAAATACGTAAGTTTTAAAATGTTCCATGGTCCTGGGACAGATGGGAATGTAGTGCCCGATGTGAACACTGTCAGCATTGTTTGATTTCATGCATACATTTGTTCTTAATTAAAACGTGTTTTCACAATTGAAAAGTCACAAATGGTTTCTTGTATAACATAATAAAAAGCTATTCAATCAAGGATGATTTGTTTATCTAACTCATAGAAGCATTGCTTTTTTAATCTCTACCCCCTAATGGATAGTTACAGTACAACCAGTTATGCATGTAAAACAGTTTGGGAAACTGTTTGGAAAACTATATTTGTAGTCATAATGGTTTTCTTCTGGTAAAAAAGACAGAAGAAACAGGAATCTAAAATCAATGTATTGAGGAGAAGGTATTGCTTTAAGGTAGCCTTAAATCAGTGTCCTCCAGTGCAGAGAATCTTTTGCCCCATAAACAACCACAGTGCTATTTTAATGGGATGTCAGTCACAGTTGTCAGTTTCTTGTGCTCATCATCATATTCTCCTCACTTTTCTGCTGGCAATATAAAGTTAAACACTTGCCTATTTTTTTTGCACTACTAGTTTTGGCAAATAGCTACTGTATGTTCTTGTAGCCTTACTAATTACAGATTGTTAAACTGTGGACAGATAAACAAGGGTACCTGAACAATCCAAAGTATGAAACTGAAAAAGAAGGTTTATGCCTATATTCTTAAGGATTTTCTCAATGACTAAATAAATATTCCACTGGGGAATCTCCCCGTTGTTTGAGTCACGACAATGTCAAATGCCACAGGTAATGTTTATGGCAGAAGACAAAACGTAAGTAGTTTTAAAAGTGAAACTGTTGTTAATTACTTACTTGTTGATTACTTTTAACATAGGGCCAGGTTGGTTTGGAAAGCTTTATTCTTCAAATGAAATAATTTAAAGCTGCATTTCAGGTTAAATCAAATAATCTTTGTCTAATATTGAAAAATTGTAATCTTAACTATAACTAAGGGGGAAAAAAGCAAAATCGGACGAAAGCGGTCGGTTGTAGCTTGCCGCGATTTTTATTAACATAATGAAAAACGACTGAACATAGCAACAGGTACAATGGAGTGGATGAACCAAACAAATACAGGTGGCTACAACATCAGAGTTAGTTTCAGAATTACAATTACTTCTTTAATATAAACACCTAAGATGGCGTTTTGGTTTATTTTATTATATTTTTTTGTATTTGGGCTGATTTTTTTATTTTTATTTTATTGCCTAATGGAAAAAAACAACAAAATTGGTTTTCTAAGAAAATTGGAAGATTACTTGTAATCAATGTTGAACAGATATTGCTGCATGATTGTATCAGATCATGGTGCACATCAGTATGTCTCTGCTGGGGTGTTCTAAAAGTAACTACTTTTATCCACTCAATTTATCAATAACTTGCTACTGTAAAGCGTTCTTTGAACTCCACTTCTTTGGTGAAAATCGTTTGGGGCCCTCATTGTGAAAGGTACATTTATTTGTGCTAAACTACAGTAAAGTACCTTGCATTGATAATTTAAGTTCCCTTTAGCAATAAATAACGAGATTGCCACTTTAAATTCAAATAACACTATTACGACTGGAAGACTACATCAGACTTTGGCTTCATTCAATTTTAATTTGTAGTGGCAGTATGCACCTTTTATGAAACAGTTTTTTTTTTTTACATGATAAAGTTGTCAATGTGTCCTAACAGAAGAATATAAGAAAGATAATCTGTGCAAAAACAAAAAAAAAGCTCTTTTAGCTTTATTTTGTGGTCCTAAGGCCATCTGCAGATATAAACCACTCTTGTTTAAAAACAACCAATCAGAGTCAAGAAACATGTCTTAACAATTTTAATCACAATCCAATACGGATGCTCACACCTTCCTTCCGCACAGAGTGTACGGTTTTTAAAATTCAAGATTGGTAATGTGCTTACAGCTTTGCTAATGTTGGAAAAACCTTTAACAGAGTTGGTGAAATTATTGTCTTTGCAAACCTTCAGTCAACATTCGCTCTAAACTCAGTTTTGGAGAGTAGATACCGGGGGAGGGCTGGAGCTCAGCCCACAGCGAAGGTTGAAATTTGTAAGATGTGCTTGCAGCTTGCAACGAATATGTATATTGTTTTTGCCTTTTTTCGCCTTCAGATAGATCAGCCATCTGTATTCAGCACTTCTTTAAACCAGTAGGTAAAGATGTCAACAGCTTTCTTGATGACCATGCCATGGATCCATTTTTTAAGGAAAAAAACGTTTTTTGGGGGAAGAAACAATGATAATTTTGATGGGAATTGTTACATTTTAAAACAATGGAAATTTATGTTAACTTAAAAGGTAATTAAAATCAATACATTACTTTTTTGTCATCTCAAAAATATAATGTTTGTTTGTTACCTTTAATATTTCTAAATTTAATTAATAAGCAATGACAGAAAATCAATAGATGTTACTTTTTTAACATTTTGTGGGAATGGTGAGCTGTATTACAGACAGAGGTAGGGAAATTTCCTCAGTTGTGAGTCAAAAGTAAAATCTTGAATGGAGTTTGGAGGACTTTTAGTAACCATATACTGTATGGAGCACCACCTCTACTCTATATGTACTGTATAAATATACAAGAAATAAAACCATATGCAAAAAGTAAAGAAAACCTTTTCAGGACTTTACACATTACAGTATCTGTTTAAAACAAATACTTTATTAATCAGAAATTAATAAAAAATAAAATATGACACACAGGTTCATTTGGACCGCAGTTTAAAATCGATGCACCATTTAACAGTACAACAGTTACTTGTTATGTTTAGGAAGTTAAGGAGGATTCAAGTACAGACAGCTGAAACATAACTTATGAGATGAGATACTAACAAAATTAAACTTAGACAGAGGAACCACTGGGGATTAATGACGATACTCCCACATAAAAACGAGAGAAGAGTGGGACTAATCAAAGCAAGCAAAGAGAGCTGATGAACAGAATAGACAAAAGGATATTAGGAGTTAGGATAATTTCCTTATACAAAGAGGAGTCAGCACAGCAGTGGATCAGTTTATATACATGGTCTGTTTGTTTATCTGGTTTGTTTGTTTTTTTTCGTCAGTTATTTGTTGTTTGTTTGTATTGTCTTGTTTTTACACCAATAACCCTGAAACTTTGGGCAAACAAATGCATGGTATTACGTTTGTAATGCTCTGTTTGGCTAAGTTAAATATATGAAAAGTTATTTTTCTTTATTGTGCATGCCTAGTGGGAATCAGGTTCAAATGTGGCTGATAAAGTTAAACCAAGCTTTGGTAATTAATGTCAAGGATGCAAATATTGTTCATTTATATTTGGATGATGGTTTTCACAAAATACAGTCATTTTTTATACTGTGTTTTTAGTTAGACAGGTTGACTGAGATAAAGATTGTTTGAAAAAATATTTTTTTACGACACAATAAACAAGCAGAAAAAAGAGAATGCATCTTTTGGGACATAAAAACTCTTTATTTTTTTTGTATAACATCAAACAAATGCAACTCCTGGGGAATGCCTCGGTTGATGTTCAAGCATGATTCAGGTTTTTGCTTTTTTACAAAAATGAATAATTTTATTTATTCACTTTTTTTTTCTTCTCTCCCAGCGTATTTCCAACTGTTTTGTTAAATATCGACCAAATGCATTTACTATTGTTCTATTAATGCATGCATCAAAAGGTTTTTAAGGTCTATGAATATTCTTTTAATGATCTGTTGTCATATAGTAAGTCGAGCACAAGGAATAAGATTGCAAACAGCTGCTCCAATGTAACAACTTAAGGATTTAATAACAATAGAAAAACTAACATGTAGGAAAAGGAATAAAATAAACTGGAGAAGAAATTGTGGTATAAAAGAAAAACTGGAGTTTAAAAGCAAAGGGGAAGCTGTTGACATAAAACAAAGAATCTGGCATCGAACTGTAGAGAATGGAGAGTTAAAATTAGAAGTGAAAAAGGAACCAGATAAACTAAACAGGGCAAATGTGAAACAACCGAAGCAAGCTGGAGACATCAGGTAAGAGACAGGTGGGAGAAATTGCGTCCGATTGACCAAGATTGGCAAAAAGAAACAAAGAAGAACACAAAGTAAATAAAACATACTCAGGGCAGAGGCTCAGTGAAGGAAAATGTCGTATGTTTTAACAATAACCAGAGCCCAGTATCCAAATTCAGTTAAAATACATTGTAACAATATTTAAACACACAACCGTTTAAATATCTGTGCTTTTTACTTCTCAGAACTGTCTCATTACTACTACGCAGGCTGACAACGGCACGGGGTAAAAGTCATAAAACCAATTTAGTTTACTAAAATCAGAGAAAATTCAAGGTCGGAGGAAACTTAATGACACGGAATAAAACATTAACATTAAGACAATATAAAAGCAGTCAACTGGAAAACACAGCAGATAAAGATAGATCAATTTGGAAAAGAAAGCACTTCTCTATTTATTCAAAATGTAAGAGAACTGTTTGATGTTCTCTACTTCATGAATGATTCATGCTGAGTATGCTGTGTCTAGTGCGAACCTAAAAACAACGAGCTTCTGGAATTGAAAAACTCTCAGTGAAACCTAATATAGAAAAAAGATAACCTTGTGTTTGGATGTTTGTTTTGTTGTTGTTTTTTCAGAGCCGGAGAGAGAAAAAAAGAAAAGAGGTTATGATGTTCTCCTAAGAGAGTTATTTCTTTTATTACCAAAGGTCAAAGTTATTGTGAACCTTTGATTTTGATTTTAGTTTTATTAAGCAAAGGAGTTGTGATTCCTTCACAAGTGTAACTACTAAGGTAGAAGTCACTCTTGCCATCCTTGTATTTAGAAAGAGTTGTTTTGGGACATATGCCAACAAGATTTTCTGTCAATGAAGTATGTAAATTATTTAAGACAAGAAAGTCCCTAACATCCACAATTGACAACAATGAAAGAGAAACTGGCTCAGGTCACACAAGATGATTTGTCTTTTTTATTATTATTATTATTATTATTTATCTTGGCGTTTTGCTTAAGAAAACAAAAAGAGTCAGAGTAAAACAACGAAGATAAGTAATACGTCAATGTGACAGGAAGGTGTGGGGCAATAATGTTATATTTTGCTGCATTGATATCAAATTTCTTTTCAAATGTCACAAAACTAATTGGATGCATTTTTTAGAGGATGTTAAAATGATATGCTGTATTTTCTTAGTATTTTGGTGGAATCGAATTAGACCCAAAGCTATTTTGATAGCTAAGAATTTGTCTTCACACAACCAGTGTAATAGAGTCCAACTACCAGGCCATTTTAATGGTATTCTAAAACATTGACTTTATAGTCTCTCTCTCATTTATAGGATTGTTGGTAATCCTATATGATATAAACCATATAGGATTACACAGTAAGAAAACAACGCTAATATATTTGTATAAAGAGCATGTAAGAATATGTAGTTTCAACTTTGCCACACAGAATCTACTATCTCTGAAGTGTGACACTCAATCCGTCACCATGTCCAAAATACTGTGGCAGCCAGGCTTAGCTGGAGATAACTTTATGTGTTTTAGTGTATCGGTTCAAGGAAAAATTGTTGCATCAAACTATGATGATAACAAATATTTGTTTTGCATAAATAATGCTTTAAAAAAAATTCTTTGTGTAGTTGTTTTTGTTTCAAATTGTAAAGGCAGTGACTTAAAAGTAACAATTATTGTAGCCAGTCTTCTGTGGTTTTTGTGGCAGCCTAATCATGAGTGACTGTACACCGTGACAGAATTGAAAGAAAAAACTGCTCCTTGTCAGTTTTCTCCTAAACAGCAGCTTTTTCTTTCCATACATCGGGTACAACTTTCAAGATCATCTAATTCAGACACCTTTTAACTTTCATTTAGACTATAACCAAGTACATTTCTCTTAAAGTTACATTTTCTCACCCGGATTAGGTAAATGTCTTCTAAATGAATACGATGTTTTGTCAAAGCAGACATGTGCAGTGACAAAATGCTGTGTGTATTTAGGAAAAAAATGAATAAGTCGAAACTAAATTGTATTTTAAAGTGTAACAGATAATATCACTGTCATGGTATGTGTAATTTTCAGACCCACATGCAGGACGATCTCTCAGGAGACTCAAAATCAGTAAAATTATGTTTATCCAACAGAAAAGTCTTTACAATTTTAACATTATCTGTATAAATATGAAACAAGGCTAAAATTAAATTATTCATTAAATATGCCAATGATATGAATAAGAAAAACGTTGGACTTAAAAGCTGTTTTTGTCTTTTTATCTTTGTATTTTGGGAGTTTTTATTCCCATGTAGAATCAATCAAGAACACAGATAATCAGTTTAAAATCATCTAAAAGTTGTGAAAAATGTTTTCTTCTAGAAGGTTCCATATTCGGAGATAAATAAAGGACCTCTTTTCCTTTTTTCTATTTTCTATTTATTTGTTGTTTGTAATCCTTGGTTGTTTAACAAAAACAAGTTAACAGTTAATGCCGAGGTCTGTTTATGTTACTCATAAACTGGAATCTCAACATATTAAGACTTTTTGTTATGCCAGCATTAAATTCCAGTCAAGCGTGTCAGTGAATGCTTTTTCTTTCTTTTTATTTCGGTTTTAAAAACCGCTCCGCTGTGTTCACCTATTACCCATTCAGTAAATCATTGATGCATCCACAGGTAAGAACTTCACATTTTAACTAATAATATTTTAATTTCTAATAGTTTCTGTCATTTTATAACAGAATAAGATGAGAGAAACACAACAGAGAAGATTGGCTGTTATGAGCCACTACAAAATCTTTTTACATATTGTGAAGCTAATGTTTCTAGTTCATGTTGGACAACCAGTGTTGTGTGAGGATGAGTCATTGGTAAACTTGATTTTTTTGTTTGTTTGTTTTTTCCCAGAACATCCATAATAGTGTCTGAATAATTGTGTTACTGTCTCTCTTGTAAATTTTAGAACATTCTAATTAATGGCATTGAGAACATGAGAGAAGGACTCAGAACCATAGTAAATCTAATTTTACTTTCATGCTTTCTGAGAAATTGTGAATATTAAAATGTACAGTAAACACAAAATCATTATCAAATTATTCACATTGATAGGATAATAGGAAGTTATTTCTCAATTAGAGGGAAAGCCAAAGTGGTACTGACATTATCTTTGAGGTTTTGGACAAAGCAAACTCTGTGGCAAACAAGAAACAGCTTGTAAGTCATTTGGCTTTATTTTTTTGAATAAAAAAAACAAAATACAGTGTATAATATATTAAAAAACTGTTTTCATTTTTTTCTCTGGTCAATTACAGAAACAATTTCAACAGCATCTCATATAAGCTGTAGATGAAGCTTTCCAACAAAGGGTGGGTCAGTCTTAGGGGCAGATGTCATTGGTAGATGGTTACCCAACATTTATAAAAATATGAATCATAGAACCGTCTAAATGTTTTTTCTCTGGTCCTTTAGCTAGAAAGAACAACTGACATAGATGTGATTGCTTCAAGTTTCCACAGGAAGGTGTTGGAGTTTGATCCTGAAATGCATCAAATGAAAAGTTCATCAAATGTGTTGATTCAAAGGATAGGTGAAACCTTAGAGCAAATATTTCAGGTGTGTAGGCATTACATGGTGTTACAGAAAGTTGTATTAACAGAAGAATGCCATGAATGTCAACATTTTTACCTGCTGTAAAGCTGAGGTATTTTAGAGCCTAAATGGTCTAAGTCTGTGTTTTTTTTATATATATATATATATATATATATATATATATATATATATATATATATATATATATATATATATATATATATATATACCATGCTGTGTTGCATGCTTCCAAATCCACTCTAAACTGCAACTGTTATTCTTTGCCATTTAAATTTGTAAAACAGGTTTTTTTTTATTTACTTTTTTGTTGTTCCTTTACTTAATCTAATGTAAAATTATACAAAATGCTATTTAATTCCCATATGCTTTTATGTGAGACTGTATTTGTGTGTTTCTTAATAAAAAAATTGAATAATTATTATTACTCGTTGCTATTTCTATGATCATTTAGGATTTCACTGTAAGATAAATACATATTTCACAAACATCAACGAGAAACAACAGAATAAAAACACATTTAAAGGAAAACAGGCAAGTGAACTGAACTGTACATTCAATATTGGTTATATATCCGATTTAAATGCAGTATTCTGTACATTTGTTCAGTGAAACACTTTTCAGACAGAGCAATTACAATTTTGTAGTTAACAAAAGTGAAAGACTTGATTTTTTGAAACCTTCATTCAACCCTCTAACGTAGCAAAGACGCCAAACAAAGACTGTTGTGGATATTTATGTTGACATTTTGTGAATATGTTTGGTATATGGATGGTTAGAGTAAGCTTTAATTTATTTTAAGGCAAATATGCAATTTATTGTTGGAATTATTATGTTTGCTTTGGTAACTTTTAAACCCGCCCACTGATATAGAGTGATTGGGGACAAACTGATGGAGGACAGCTGTTTGTTGTTTTTGTTTGTTTGTTTGTTTGCGCAAATGTCAGAAGTAAGCAGGGGAGGGTTTTGGAATACATTTTTGACTTAGAGGATTTTAAGTTAAATTTTGTTTACAACCAAATTGCCGACGCTGTTACTTTGGTAATATGACAATTACAAAAAACAAATGACAAAATATTATTTTTGCGGAAATAATTCTTTCAAAAGCTTTTCTTTTAGTTGTTTTGGTTTCACATTAATGACAGTCAGTCACAAGTTTTTGTGGCAGTCCAATCATGAGTGACTGTACGCAATGACAGAATTGAAAGGAAAACTGCCTTTTTGTCCGTTTTCTCATAAACAGAGGCTTTACTTTTCTATACATCAAGTACCACTTTTGAAATCATTTAATTTGGAAAATTTTTGGTTACATTTAAACAACAACCAAGTACATTTCTCATAATTAAACTTTCTCATCCAGGTTAAGTAAATGACTCTTAAATGACTCTATATTCACAAAGCAGTCATGTGCAGACCCAACCATGTGACAAAATTCTGTGTATAGAGGAAAAAATAAATGTGAGGTAACTGAAATGTATCTTATATTATGTAACACATAACACTGTCATGGTATGTTCAATTTTCTGACCCACATGCACCAACTCTTGGGAGATTTAAAATCAGTAAAATGATGTTTATTCAACATAAGGCATTTTCATCAACTTGCTTCTTGAAAAAAAAATGTTACTTTAACTGTTGATGTTAATGTTTTTCATGTGTTAAGTATTTCAGGGATTTCATTTAGTTTCAAAAAGGAGCTGCTTTTTCAATGTTTTTTTTGTCATGCAAAAAAAACATGACCTTTTGTTTTGTTTGTTTTTCCAGTAGGAAACAAAACAGGGATCTCTCAAAAGATAAAACTGTTATAAAGGAGGGACAATTCTAGGAAAGATAATACTTTTGTTCTATATCTGTCTTTATCAACCAACAATAATTATGGATGATTAGTTTTATTATCCTGCTCATGATTGTTGATCAACACTTTTCACCTTTCCATTGCTATTTTGGTTGGTAAACTGAAGCAAATATTTTAGATCGGAAGGTTGTTTGGCCATCACCCTAATCTCTGATCAGACTTAATTAGGACCACTCTGTGGTCAAGTCCAAAATGTTAACATTACTTCTATTTATAAGAAGCATGTCTAAATTGTAATTCATACTTTAAATCATATTTAGCCAACAGTAAGAAAATTGTTGGACTTCAGAGCTGTTTTTGTCCTTATATCTTCCAGTGACATCCCTGTCATGGTGGGAGCTAACTTTTTGAATGACATGCAGAATTATAAAAGGGAACAGATATTCAGTTTAAAAGCATTTAAAAAATACAAACGTTTTGCACTCTAATTTTCCACCTACAGGATTAATAAAGGACCTATTTTCCTTTAATGAGAAACAATTACTAGAACTAGAGTTCACACGTTTACCGTAAAACCTCACAAGAAAGTATAAGAATCGATGCAGTTGTGAATATATTCCTCATTCTAAGTAGTTTGAATGTTTTTATAGGCTTTATTAATTTGATGGCAGCCCTGATGTTTACTTTTTTAACTTTTTTTCCTAATCCTGGGTTGTGTAACTAAAACAAGTTAACAGTTAATACCCATGTCAGCTTGGGCGTTGCACACATTTTGCTTTTGTTTTTACTTCTGATTTCTGATCATACTTTTAAAGGAAAATGTTTTTTTTTATTTAGTTGCGGTTACTTTTTTAAAATGGTAAAACTTACTTAGCTACTGTTTGTAGTTCATATTGGACAACCACTGTTGTTTGAGGATGAGCCTTTGGTAAACTTGATTTTTTTGTTTGTTTGTTTGTTTGTTTTTTACCAGAACATACATAACAGTGTTTGAATAATTGTGTTAGTGTCTCTCTAAATTTTAGGACATGCTAATTAATGGCATGGAGAAAATGACAGAAGGAGTCAGAACCTTACTAAGTCTCCTTTTTACTGTCATGCTTTCAGAGAAATTCTGAATATTAAATTTACAGTAAACACAAAATTGTTAAAGTAAATCACATTATCTGCTGATAAGACATTTTTTTGTTTTGGTTTTTTTTCCTTAGAGGGAAAGCCGAAGTGGTACTGAAATTATTTTAGAGGTTTTGGATGATGCAAACTCTGTGGCAAACAAGAAAAAGCTTGTACGTAATTTTGCTTTATTTTGTTGATTAAAAAGTGACAACAGTATTTTTAAAGCACAGTGTATAATATATAAACAACTTGTTTTTTCTCTGGTCAATTACAGAAACAATTTCAACAGCATCTCCAAGAAGCCGTATATGAAGCTTTCCAACAGAAGGTGGGTCAGTCAGTCTTAATATCACAATATCACTCAGGGGAAGATGTCATTGGTAAATGGTTAACAAAATATTTTTAAAAATGTGAATTATAGCACCATCTAAATGTTTGTCTTGTTTGCTCCTTTAGATAGAAAGAAAAGCGGAAATAAAGGTGGCTACTCTAGAGTTTCACACAATGATGTTGGCAAATCTTTCTATACTGCAGCAAATTAAAAGTTTATCAAATCCATTTATTAAGAGGACGAATGAAGCCTTAGAGCAAATATTAGAAGTATTTAGGCATTACCTAGTGTTACAGAAAGCTTTATTTACTGAGGAAACAAAGAAAACTAAACAAAAATTGAAGGGCATCTGAAATAATATGTGAAAGAATTTCAGTTGCTGGTGGAGTTCATGCTATTCTTTTCTCTCTTTTCACCTGCTTTTTACTTGGATATTTTAATGTTTAATTTCCCTACCTGGCTGGTATTCGATTTAGGTAAAACTAAACAAAAGTTGCGTCCAAAAGGTAACATGATATTTTCTAAAGCTGACCAAAAGCTGGCCTAAATCATACTTTTTTATACACAGTTTAAGATTTTACTGTTCTGCATAAAACTGTTGTTGGATGTTTGTTTGTTTTTTGTTTGGTTTTTTTATCAACTCTATGCTGTAACTGTTATTCTTTGGCTTTTAGTTTTGTAAAACAGATTGTTTTGTTTTAAAATTTCTTTTCTCTTTTTTGGTTTAATAAATTTTCTTGTTTTGAATCTAATGTATTATTGTGTAAACTATTATTCAATTCCCATGTGCTTTAATGTAAGACTGTTTTATTTGGGGGGTTTTCAATTTAGTATTTTTTTACTAATAATTATTACAGGATAAATTAAAAAAATAAATGTTCTTTTATGAAAGTGTAATTTTAAAACAATAAAGATGTGTTTTTATGGAGCGTTGTAGCGAACTAAAGGCACATTACTAAATTAGAAACCCTTTCCATAATCTAGAGCCATATCTGGTAGATTTATTGCCATTTTCAATATGTGTGCCAGATTAAAGGAGGAGTACTAGCATAAAAGTAGGATATTAATCTATTAGGATTATAAATCTTTATTGTCATGGTAGTATAACAAAACCTTTAGGTTTAAAAATTTTACCTGAAGATGGTTTTAACACTACATTTTAATTATTCAGCATAAACGTTTCAAGGATTTCCAAAACTGTAACATATTTTTAAATGTTGAGCTTTTTAAGCCATCTCAGTACATAAAGGCAGTAAACTATACATTCAAATTCATATTTGAGAGACTAAGTTATTGAAAGTATTGCAGTTCACAAATTAAAAAAGAAACACACATTAACCTTAATCATCAACAGATTTTAGCTAAATAACAGCGGAAGCAGCTCTCACTTTACGTCTTTTAAAACATCTACTATATTCACAGTAAAACAAAGTCCTAGAATTTAGCAAGATTTCCATCTATCCATCCATCGTCTCCTGCTTATGTGGCACCAGGTAATGGGGCAGAAGCTGAATTTAAGAGGCCCAAACTTCCCTCTCCCCAGTCACTTGGGCCAGCTCCTGTGGAGGAAAACCCCGTAGGATTTTTGTCCTTATTTCTTGTTACAAATGTGCAAAACCGATGCAGACACAAATGAGAGGACGAAACTACTTATGTTCAGCAGAAGTATTTTCTTGAAAACAACAAACAACTCAAGAAAGATACATAGTCATGGGTAATCACATGCTTTATTTTTTACAGGTCATGGTGCTCACCTGTTAAATTCATCACAAATGTCTCTAAATGTTTGATTTTATCCTCATAATCCTTTACTTGTTTGACTTCATCCTGAAACTTTTTCGTAATAAAATCTTTGCTTTCCACGAGGAACTCATGCAGGTCCTTTATTTGCTCAAGAGGGGAAAAAAGATCTGGGAATGACCTCTCAAAAAATTCTGTCTGAATTTCAAGAATATGTGTGGCTTTCTCAAGCAGCAAAAGAATTAGGTTTGTGTCCACCTCATTGGAAAGCTGAAACAAAACCAAAAAAAGCAATAAACCAATTGCACAATTCTATGAACTTGTGTTGTGATCTTATTTACCTTTCTTACTGCTGCATCTTGTTGTAGCTTCTGAATGTTTTCTTTCATTTTTTGCTTCAAATTTGGAGAGAACATACAGAAACATTAAGCAAGTGTTTTAAAAAAGGAGGATAATTAGGTTGAAAAAAAGTATGAATAATACACTGGTTAAGACTAAGATTGTGCTTTAATTTAAAAAAAAAGGGTACCAGTTCCCTGTCGCCTATCCTTGAACTTGCAGGACAGAGCAGACTGAGAAGAGTTATGATGAAGACAAGATCTTTATATTTTCCAAGACCAGCCACTCTTCTATTTCTGACTGAGATCACAGATGTCATCACTACTCTGAATTGGCTTCTAAAAACATGTGTTTACAAATATGTGACATGGAGTCAAGTCAGAGGTGAGGCATATTCAAGGATATTTCATATTGCAAAAATTTTAATAGTTTCCATGGATTATAGTTAAATCATACCTTATTTGAAGAGAAGGTTTCTGTAAAGGTGATTTCTGACAGAAATGAAAGAGTAGAAACATCATGCTCTATTTATATACTCTGACTGAGGTGATTTGCTGTGATGCCACTCCCTTCTGCTTTTTTAGTTCCCCGAGTCTGATGCTGCTGCCACAAAGGATGACAGCAGAGGGGATGACATTGACCACTATATACTCATAGAAGATCTGCAAACTATGAAAGTTCTTAGGTTGCTCAAGAACATCGACGTTAATAGCGTGACTTGAGCCACCCTAAAATAAATATATACTAGCCATCTTATAATTTTTTGCCCACTTTTTTGCTTATTTATATATTTTTTTCTTTTTTCTTTTTTTTCCAAATAAAATGCAGTAAAGCCCTAAACACAAGCCATCAAACACTCAAGGTAGTCTACACACTTAAAAAAAAAAACTCCAAACAATATAAACAATGTGATCCATTTCAGTGGGTGGGGCTTAGCTGGAGGAAAAAAAGTGTCAATTGCACTAGCTTAACAACGCCGGTTAGCCTGTTTTAAATTAGTACTTTGCTGGAACGGACAAGTAAAACTCACAATTTAGTAATTATGTTAGTACTTAATATTGTTATGTGTCAGGGTGAGTCCTTTTAGCGCGTTTCACAGGTTGTCCACTGGGGGTCGCCAGAGCCTCTCTGCTGAGCACCTTCTCCCTCAGCTCTCCTGCCAGGTGCAACAGGTTGATGGTGATCAACTGAGCAGTATAAGAGGAGCGCTGGATCACCTACTTGTTGCCTGAGTATTAGTTCCTTACGGTAACTTCTTACTCTCAATTTTTACCCACTGAAGATTCTCTAGTGTTAATTATTTCTCTAGTTTTATTTGTGTTTCTAGTTCTCTAGTTTTTGTAGTTTAAGTTCTCAAGTCTCAAGTTGGATTAGCAGAGGCCAGCAGTGGGGGTGTTCACCATCCTGATGGCCTAGTTTATGAAGATGCTGGCGAGTCTGGTGGTTGAACAGAGTCTTCTGAAGAATTTGTCCATAATGATGAGTTGAATGCACTTGACCTCTTCAGTTTTCACAGGAATGCACAGCATCTTCTGTTGTTTTTTTTTTCTTTGTATTTTAGCACATTTTTTCTGGTGTAATTTAGGTGGTGAAGTACCTTTAGTGAGCAATTAAATAATGAAAGTTATTGTAAAATAGAAAAGAAATAGTGGGATGGTGTGGAAAATATTGAATTGATTGAGAAGCCTTAGTAGGAGCTCTGAAAATTTTATGGCGCACGCAAAGTCTAGCCTCCTCCTAAGTCTACGCCACCTCTATCTCTCAAACCTAGTAATGTCCCTGCTCATGAAGTACAGTCTGTAATGTCCCTTCTTGTGACGGCTTCACCGTTGCGTCTCCAGTCCAGTCTGTTGACCAGATCAACAACTAGACATTTATTTTCCTCAACCATCTATACTTCTTCCCCCATGATGGAAATAGGGGTCAATCTGACCCTGTTTCTCCTGAAATCTAAAATAACCTCCTTTGTTTTGTTCTCATTCAAAATGAGATGATTTTTCCCACACCATGCGCAAAGTGCTCCACCAGCCCTCTGTACTCAGCTTCTTGTTAATCTCTGATACGTTTGACAATTGTACAGTCTTCTGAGTATCTCTGTTGATCATAGGAGTCTGACTTGTACTGGAAGTCTGAAGTGTAGTGAAAGGAATGTTGAGAGTACAGTAGCCTGTGCTGGTAACCCCCTGGTTGGACACACATTCCTTCAATCTTCAGAAACTGTGGGGTGTTGGCCAGGTACTCATTGATCCAGGTGATTGTGATGCCTCCACCTGAGTCTTCTGGAGTTTCAGGCGAAGCAGATCAGGCTGAATTGTATTAAATGTAATACAAAAATCAAAGAATATGATCCATACAGTGCTACTTGCTTTGTCCAAGTGACAGTTGGTTTTGTTTAAGCAGATGTATGATGGTATCCTCAACTCCAACTCCATGGCGATAAGCAAACTGTGTAGGGTCCTGAAATGTGCTGTTTTTGTTTTTTACACAGGTGGGCCAATTAGATTCTTTCCAGGACCTTCATGATGTGGGACGTCAGGGTAACGAGTTAGTAGTTAGTGATGGCTGTAGTCAAACATACACAGAAAAGAGTATGTTTGGCTACAGGAAGGAGGAGATGATGGTGAGCTTGTTCATGGTCTGAACCTGTTGAAGAATGTGTTCAGCTAATTTGCTCTATCCATGCTTTCATCAATCAGATAATCCATTTGCTTTAAGGCTGTTAGTTTCTTCATCCCTGACCATATATATCTGATATTGCTCCTCTGCAGTTTACTCTCCACCTTCTTCCTATACACCTCCTTGCTCTTTCTGATCTTGACTTTGAGCTGTTTCTATATACTCCTCAATAACTTTCTGTCTTGCTCCTTAAAGGCTCTTTTTTATGTTTAACAGTCCCTTCAGGTCACTGGTTATCCAGGGTTTGGTATTAGAAATGCATCTCATTGTTCTGGTAATTAACACTCAAAAGCATGTAAACGGTGTTGAAGTCCTCTTCGACTTTCCCAGGAAGTTTTTTGATCTCAGCACAGCGGGTTGGGTTTCTTCATCAATAAAGCACGATTAAGATCGCCTTTCTTTTACCTGTTGCAAGAGGGAGACCTGGTAGACCGACCCTTGTCGCATCTCCTCAGATCTGAGGTCTCCGCTCTGCTCTGGGTTCTTTTATTCAACACAAAAGCAGTTACAAAGGGCGGGCCTACAGAATGAAAATACTGAGCAGCCACATGTAAACAAAGCGGAGGCGGGGTGCATCAAACTATCGCTCCACCCCAGCCTTCCGGGATAACTGGTTCCGGAGTTGGTGTTCACAGCAATATCTTCCCCTTGATCTCAGTATGAAACCTCCGACCAGTCGTATTCAAAAACATTTAGGCTTTACCACAACAGTTAAACTCATCAGAAAATTACAGAAGATATTTCAATTTACTGTTGAATACAGACAAAGAGTAACAAGTTATAATGGTCAAGTAATAAACTATCAGAGACCTTTATCTCCCCCCGCCTTGCTGGCGCCTATCTGACCCTCCGGTCAGCCTGCATAAATCTAAAACAAGGGAGAAATACTTAGCCATCTGCTTTCCCTATCTCTAACTGACAATTTTATTGCTTGGGATAGATGAATAGTCTCTCTCTTCCTCCTCCTCTGTCCCAGCTCAGGAAGGAGACAAAAAACAGGTCTTATCAGGAAATTTATAGCCCTTGAGACTCTGCTTGTATTAAGAGAAGCAGTAAAGGAATGTTTACCATTCAACAACGGCCATCGAAAAAACACTTATGAATTCTCTTGGCAAATAATATGGAGGAACCTTACTGTCAGTAGCTCAATATCTGGGCTGTAGAGACAACACTACACAGTAACATGGTCTGGAGGACACCATCTGTTGTTGACAACCACTGCCAATACACCTCTGTTCCTTTCCTAAGTGCCCTTTAAATTTCTAGCTCCTCGTATAGCCAGGAAACCAGCCAGAGAGACTTTGGAGTCTGGAATATGATCCTGTTGCCAGGATTCCTTATCTACACTTCTGCTTCAGTTTACTGGAATATGCATATTTGATTTATTGTAACTGAGTCCAGTGATAATAGGTAGGGGAAATACAACTGCAGCAAATTTAAACCACAGTGGACATATTTAAAAATGTTGCACTTTTTCCAAAAAGCATGCATAATATTTGATAATCCCTCCAACTGTGTTTAGTTAAGGTAAAATTAATTACTGCATGCCAGTTAAAGATTACTATTAAGTTTATGAACCATCATTAAATGCATATTAATAACATATAACCCTAAACCAATTTACTCCACCAATAACTGATTTGATTAGGGCAAAAATCCCATCTTTAAATTTCTATCTCCTCTCAAGCCAGGAAACCAGCCATAGAGACTTTGGAGTCTGGAATATGATCCTGTAGCCAGGAACCAGCCATATTGCATTCCTGATAATCTTGCTGAGTCCTTGTCAGGGCTTCAAGTTCATCCAACTTGTAAGCTAGTGATCTTACATTGCCCATGATAAATAACGGCCTTCATCTCTGGAAACATTTTTAGAACCCTTCTCCAGTTTTTTTTTTTTTTTTTCCTTTAAACACACATCCGCGATACTAATGAATCTATAAATCAATGACCCTAAAAGCTACAAATGATTTAGCTAAAAGTTGCTTAGATATTGAGATGCTTGTAAATTTGAAAAGTTTTGGTTTGTTCCCTGTATCTAATGTATATAATGACAATAAAGAACCATTAAAAAACTGTAGCTGTAATTTAACAGTGTTGCAACCTTGAAAGCCAAAATATTATCTCTCATGGAAGGCCTGGGGTTCTATCTGCATGGCATTTATACGTTTTTAATTTGCATACAAATCTTTTCAATGGGTACTCTGGTTTCCTCCTACAGTCCAAAAACACCTGTAAGGGTAAATGATTTTTCTATAAAGACATACGGTATAACTGGTATGACTGTGTCCATGGTTGTTTTTCCTGTGATCCTTTGCTGCTCTGTGACAAACTGACGACATTTACAAGGTTTATTTTGGCTCTTTCCCAATCAACTGCTGCAGGAATGTATAAATACATGTGACAGTTTTGCCCCTGCAGTAAGATACACACTTAACCCACAAAAACTTCTGCCAACTACTGTTTTAAAGATTAAAGTTTTAAAGAAGTTATTAGAGATCCTTATGACACAGTGTGATATGTTTCACTTCTGTTTTCAACAGCACATTATGGTGTAGACTAACTATTTTACTTCCTGATTTGTTTTGCAATAATGTTAAACGAAGCAGTGTGGCGGTAAAGTGAAAGTAAAAAGTAGATCACCTGTGGACCTCATCTTATGAAAGAATATGCCAGAGTCATTTGAAGCCTCGTTATCGAGTGAGTTTGTCATTTCCTCGGCTGTCATCCATGCAGATATTCATCACCAGGTAATGTTTTTACAACTTTGCAAGAAAGGGCTTTGACCCACTTTAAAACATTTGTATTTTAAAGCTTTTGTTCAATAGATCATTTGAATTTTTGTTGATGTTTAATTTGCAGAAATCATGGCAGAACCTGTGAGCAGAGCAGAGCATTTAGCCACACTCATCAAACATGGGTCTCTCATTGTCTCACTGATGCTTTTGATTAGCACAGTTAACTCTATGGACTTTGGGTACAATCTGGTAAACTAAGATTTACGTAACTTTTAAACCAAACAACTTCAAGGCAAAATTGGGTTTTTGTACTTTTACTCCTATGCTATATTTTAATAGGTATCACTTTCTATTCCCTGCTTTTCAGGACATGTACAAGGAAAGCTTTATGGCAATGTTTGAACACGCTTCAGGATACATGGTGTGTCTTAAGGTTACTGATATTTTTGGTCACAGATTAAGCGAAACAGTAGTGCTTGTTGTCGATGTTCTGTATTTTCTCTCGCAGAAACAAAGACAAAATAGAATTGAAAACATTTCAAGACTTCTGAAGGAAGCACAGTCTATAACCGACGAGGAACAATTGGTAAATCATCCGTTGAGCTTCTCTTGGGAAAAGATAACACTTATCTTTGTGAAAAAGTTATAAAATGCAGCAAGCTTCTCTGCGTGAAGAACATTTGGTTAACAGCTATTCAATTCCCATGCTCATCTGTTTTAGGAAATATTTATGGAAGACCTTCAGGACGTAGTGAATGAAGCATATGAACATAAGGTGGGTTTGTCAAACCTTGTAAGGACGTTTAAGGGCATCATCGCTTTAAAAACATCCTCATATGTCTACTTCTTTTTACTATTTCTAATCCGTTTTATTGATTCTATTAGAAAATATTATTTATTTGAATAAGTAGTTTCATCACACAGAGTGTCAGGTTTCAAGTTGTTATTTACAGCATAAAGCCATAAGGTTAGATATAATAAGAACATTTCTAGTTTAGAACATTGCAATTTTACTAAAGAGTGGTAATAAAAAGTCTTTCTCGTCCTTTTGCTGATTTGGCAAACTGAGAATAATCTTCTGTGGTCTCTGGTTAAAGAGTAGCGTAGCACAAAGAACTTTATATTTGTAATCTATGTCTAAATTTGTCTGGGGCTATATAAGCACCGACCCCAAACGCACTTTAGTAGCAATTTCACAATTATAATTCATTCATTAAGAAATGTGTATTATTGAATAGTGTTTGCTGACGATTACCCCTGTTGCATGCTTAATCTTTTCCCTAAGGAAACAGTTAAACAAATGGCATTCTCTGTGACAATCCATGCAGCAGTACATTTAATCAAATGTGATTTTTTTTTTTTTACTTTCTTACTTTGCTGTCGCTTTCCCAACTTTTGTTTGACTTTAATTGTGCTGTTTGGTTGCATTTTATACTCAGATTTTAGTATATTCGTTTTATGTTTGATAATTTACCTCAGTCGCTCAGTTCTTCTTCTCTTACTGTTGTAAAATCAGCAGTCTACCCCAAAATTTTATTAGATACATTATACAAGGAACATTTAAGGTTTCCATTAAAATTAAGCCGTAATAATAAAAAACAACTGAAATAAACACTTAAAAAATATTTACCTCTGTAAGTCATCCCTGCAAAAATATTTGATTAACATATGTAATACGGTAGTATATTAAAGCAATTTATTAAAGGTTTAACAAAGGTTTATTAAATTCATTCTCCTTTCTCCAGATAGAAGACAAGTACAGAATCATTGCTGCAGAACATCAGTTCAATTTGAAGGTACTTGAGCTTTATCCTAAAATTCAAAAGTTTAAAATGTCAGATGAAGGGGAAAGTCCAGTGCTACATCTGTCAGAGGAGCTCATTAAGACCTACAGGACTTTCTTGGGCCTAAAGAAAAAGCTGCTCGCTGCAGAAGATAATGGTGCTCGAAAAAGACTGATAGAGGTTTTAAACGTATTGAAGAAATACCATTCGGAGCAGCATGACGAGCTGTAACAGTTTTTGCATTTGGTTCACATTGAGCATGTTCAGTTTCTGTGGACAGATTCTTCAAGTTATTATTTTAACTTGTATGACAAATGCAATAAGTCAAGATTAACCAAAATTTTTAATACTGGGATGTGTTGTTCTTTCTAGTTGGTTTTTCTCTTGGTCGGCTGTGTAAATTTCTGTCTCCTTGTGTTTTTAGATGTAAGTCTAAGCTGTTAAATCTGTTCCCTCCTAATTTAAATTCCGATAGACAGCCCAACAAAAAAGTAAAACTGTTCAAAAAGACTATTTTGTCTAAACAACTGTGATATAATTTGTATAGAAATTTGCATGGAACCTTTTAATGTTCTTTTTTTTTTCTTGCAACATTTTATTTGTTTTGTACTCAACTCTTGGTTTGTGGCTCTACATGTAATCACAAAATGAACTGTAACTGCAACTTGTCTGGGAATTGATCTACCAAGTAAAAATGTACCTTCAAAAAATATATTTGTACAAGAAATGATTTGGATACGATCTTGGTTGTACTTATTCGTTTATTTGTGCTTTAAAGTTGCTTTTTCAACATAATCTGTCATTGTGTCGGGACTTTATTGGGCTATGCATCTGGAAACAATTGATAACAATAAAACATAAAAATAAGGAAGGTGTGGAATGATTAAGGGGGACGACAAAAGTTGTTGGAATTAGCTCTCATTAGTTATTCATGCTGGACACCAACTCAGATCAATCTGTATTTACTTGCAAGGGAAGAATTTTATACTTGCACAGTGATGTCCTTCTTCAAAGCATCTGTGTGCAGCCCATTCTAAAGCATTTGAAATCATGTTAAAGCACATTATATCTAAACACCATCCATTCTTATTCTTGTTGTCCTTGTCCCGACAAGCCATATTGGATCATAATAAAACTTTATGTATCATTTTTTCAACAACAGTAGTCTTAAACAGAATAAAGATGTAGAACCTGAACATACCCAATAAAAGCAGTAAGAACTTTCAAAGAGGCTATCATTAAGTCCCTTCTGGCATCTGGTGTCCAACCTTTCAATTCTGTCCCTGTTGGCCCTCCGTCTCTTGCCTGCTCCCCATGTTCGGTTAACCTGAACAACAGTAGCAGAAACAGCTTCCTAACTATGGGATAAGCAATGTGTGTATGTGTCTATGTTCTTCAAAATTTTATTGTGATTAAATGTCCTCCACATATTGTGTTTCTTAAGTTCTACAAACATATGTTTGTTAAAGTGTGACATTGTGCCAAAAAAAACAAAAAACATGTTGCTTTAAGAAATACGAAATAATTGTTCATTACCATTAACAGCAAGCTCAGCCAAGGATGGGATTTTTGCCCTTATGAAATCAGATGTTGTTGGAGTAAATTTGTTTAGGGTTATATGTTAGTAATATTTGGTCTGCATTTAATGATGGTTCATAATTACAATAGTAATCTTTACCTGGCATGCAGTCATTTATTTTACCTTGACTAAACACAGTTAGAGGGACTAGCAAATATTATGCATGCTTTTTGGAAAACGTGCAACATTTTCAAGTATGTCCACTGTGGTTTCAATGTGCTGCAGTTTTATTTTCCCTACTTCTTTTTACTGGACTCAGTTAAGGTAAATTAAATAGGCTTTTCCAGTAAACTGAAGCAGTCACGTAGAAAAGGGCTGAGTGAGAGTCACATGTAAAACCCTCTTGGAAAGCATCCAAAAAGCTTGTGAAATGTACTGTTCTTTGTAGGAGGCAACAATTAAAAAACAAATGCTGTTCTTTCTCTTTCTGTTTGTAACTCATAACCGGTGACTCGTCATTACAAGGTAGGATAAGAAACATTACACTTATTAGTGCGTTATATTGAGTTTTTAATTTAAAAAATCTATCTCTTATTTGATTTATCTCAGAGACTAAAGACTATTGCACTTGCTCATCTTAGAAGTTCATTGTTGGGAAAAATGGCTTCAACAGTTATATGCAGGAGCAGAGGAGTGGTTCGTGTTGGAATAACTAAAGACTTTTTTTTTATTTTTACTCTACTGAGTCTGTTCTGCTCTGCAAGTTCCTTAATAGACGAGACCCAGCTGGTAAACCTTTTTTCTGTTTTATTCTGAAATAACAGATAATTCTTTGTTACATTTATTGGAATTATAGCTAAACTTTCTAACTGCCGTTTTGCAAAATATGGTGAAATTGTTGCCTAGTAGTAAATATTTGTGTTCACTTTGACAGAAAGAAATCAAAGAAAATATTATTAAACTGCAACAAGATGCAGTGATGAGAAGAGTAAGTGCAAGTGCAAGACACAATCAGTTCAAATTGTAATATGTATCTAATTACATCACAATTGTTCCCACTAGGTGGAAAACATGGCAGACATGATTTTCCTAAAAAAGATCTTTGAGGACATCTTGGAACTAATGGATCATTCAGGTGAAATTTTACAGCGTGATATGCCAGAGTTCAGATCCCTGCATAAATTGATGCAGCAGTTAAAGAGCTTACTGCGAGAATGCTTGGATTTTGTGTTGAAAGACCTTAAAACGGAGACTGCAAGAACCCAAGAATATGAGAACAAGGCAAAACAATTAGAGAGGGTTATAGACAAATTGGCAGAGAGAGAAAGTTCATTTAATATGAACATGTGACATAAATGTGAACCACACATTTATGTGACCCATTGATGAAGCTGTTATGTTTCCTGTGAGGAAATGTAAGCTTAAAGGTTTAAGAAAAGCACATTATATTTCTCTTTGATATTCTTAACTGAAAAGAACAAGCCTTTTCAAACTGTAACCTGATACCTATATTTCATTATGACATCATATATATGTGTGTTTTTTCCTCTGTGTGTGTTGTGTGTGTAATGCATTTTCTCATTTTTACTAATCAAGTATAATCAAATTTATGAAAATCAAACATATCAAACTGTTTCAAGGAGTATTAAAGTGTTGTGTTTTTTCAAGCTTCACACATAAATAATTGAATTTTAATGTAGGCTGGGATTACAGCTAAATATTTTCCAAGAAGTTGAAATTCCTGTTTCAAGGTAAACTATATATTGATGATTGATTTGTATTCTTGGATTGTTCATTATTATCTGGTTTATCTAAAGTTGTCTTTCATGTGAATAAATGCTGGATGGATGTACAAATAAAGAATGTAAAAAATTTTCAACAATATGCAAATTCCACTTATTTCTAATTAATGTTAGCTTTCAGAATTTTGATACGATGTCTTGAGCCAAATTTAATGTGGTTTCTGTCACCCAGGTGTCCAACCACTAGACAGTAAAACACTACCAGTAGTGTCTTTTGTAGTGTAGTGGATACTTGTAGTAGAATATGTATGAATAACAGAGATGATTAACAGAGCACAGAGAGTACATGGCAAGAAGGCTATGACCAGCAGATAGAGACACGACAGGCAGTGGAGTCACAGGTAAACATAAACTTACAAAGGGACAGAATCTGACTGTAGATGGAGGCAGGCTCATGTTTGCAATACGTTCATGAGCTTTGTTTTAAATCAAAAATGGAAATATGGAGCACTATATGCCGAATATAAAAAAAATCTATGACATTTTTATATATATGCATTATAATAGTAAAAACAAAACCTAAAACCTAAATCTTAAAGTTTTTGTTGTGCCTATTGTAACTAATTTTACATGCTATAAATAAATCTCCTTCATCCCTAAATATCTTTTTCAAATATGTTGGAAAGATGGATCTTCTTTTAAAATGCAGTCATTAACTGTTTGCCGTATAAAAATTTAAAAAACCAAATTCCTTTTATTCCATTTTTTTCTCATCTAATCACTAATTGATTAAGAGCGGCAATGAAAGTTTGTTACACAATTAAAAATCTTGTTACAAAAATATTTTGACCTAATTATTGCTCAGGTAGTAGATCAATAGGCTTCCGACTCCAAAGTTCAGGGGTCAAACCCGGTTCCCTCCTAGGAAAACCAAGTCGATCACATCCAAAGAACATCCGGCACAAGATCTCCCTAACAAGTTCCTGTGCTTTGATCTACCATAATATTGATGCTCCCTTATAGAATATTCTCTCCTACAAGACAAGTAATTACAGTACTAACAAAAGCTTATTTGCCCATTACAGATTTTGTTATTTTACTCTATTTTTTAATAATTTAAACTAGTAACCAATTGTTAATAGCCCTGAATACTTTCATATTGTTATGCCCCCCAACGTGTAGGAGTCTGATAACATAAAACATGTCCAAAGAAAATATGGGATAGTAAAAAAGTGATTTATTACAAAAAGAAGGTTTTACAGAACCAAGACACAATTTAACCCCAATAATACGAAAAAAAAACCAAGAAGGACTAGTCAACTGAAGGATATTAAGTGCAAATTAAATGACAAGGTATCCAAACAAGAAAAAGAAAAATCACATGAAAGGAGCACCAAGCCTCCCGAACACAAGGTTGTAGCTAGAGAAAGCAAACAACACAAATCCAACAGCTTTAGCAGAACAACCAACAGTTACCAATAACAACGGTGAGTAACAGCTGAACGATTCTTCTTCTTCTTGTTGGATTTTATTGGCAGTTGGCAACAAACTCATAGTAGCATTACCGCCACTTTTACTGGTATGGAGTGTGGTTCGAGATGGTATATAAATAAATACTAATATATATATATATATATATATATATATATATATATATATATATATATATATATATATATATATATAGACACACACACACACAAACACACTTAGACATAACTATTTATTCTAACCCTCTATATCATTCATATATTCACACACACATCTATTATAATCAAATTCTATGAAATAATTTTGTCCTTTTTAAATATCTAATAACTATTTGTATTTGTTTACTCCCCAGATTCTTCCTCAATATATCTAATAAATTAATCTTCTGTTTAATATGTTGAAATTCCCTCTTCATATAACTTCTTTCTCTTTCATACCCACGACATTCTAATACAACATGTTCAATTTTTTTCTAACGTTCCACAGTGGTCACATTTGCCAGTATTATGCTTTTGTATTTTAAATAGTGCAGGATTTAGTGCTGTATGCCCAAACCTTAACCGTGTTATTACTGTTTCCTCCTTTCTATTTCTTCTACCATTTCTTTTTTCTCCTACTCTCTTCTGAACTTTATAAAACCATCTTCCTGTTTTTTCTTCATCCCACCTTTTTTGCCATTTTTCCATCAGTTTTTCTTTAACAATACTCTTTGCCTCAGATTTACTTAATTTAACTGTAAAACTAATAGGATTTTGAATTGCCCTCTTTGCTATTTTATCTGCCCTCTCATTTCCTTCTACTCCTATATGTGCTGGAATCCACACAAATATAACTATTAAACCTATATTTTGTATTCTGAATAATGTGTGAAATATTTCTAATATGATGTCCATCCTACTATCAGATTTATTATATTTTAAACTTAATAATGCGGAACTGTCTGAACATATTATTGTTTTTAGTGGGTTTATGTCTTCTACCCATTGTAATGCTAATGATATTGCCAACATTTCTCCTGTGTATACTGATAATCCGTCTGTAACTCGTTTTCCTATTTTTATATTGAATTCTGGTATTACAAAACCTATTCCTATTTTTCCAGTTATTTTTGATGCATCTGTATAAATTTGAATATATTGATAATAATTATTTAAATGTATCTGTACTGAATAACTGTCTACAATGTAAGATTTATCTTGTCTCTTTTCCAATATTGACATATCTACTGTTGCTTCTGATAGAATCCATGGTGGTATAATTGATATTGGTATTGTTTGACTAATTTCTAAATCATTCATTTTAAATTATTTTAATTTCTTTTCAATTGTCCATCCAAAACTCCTCATTTCTTTCTTTTCTTTTTCCCAACATGGATTTAAAATTTCCCAGGTTGGATTATCAAATGTATTGCTTTGTAAATTTAACCAATAATTTATTTCTAGTTTTGTTCTTCTTAAATCTAACGGCATTTCTCCCATTTCTATTTCTATTGCTGCTGTTGGTGTG
>JAVLVB010000814.1:119351-143620 GCA_032876305.1 Orestias chungarensis
AGTACATAGTCTTAGTGCCTGATGTTGAATAATGTCTAATTTAACCAAATGTGTTTTAGCTGCTGAACCGTAAACTATACAACCAAAATCCAAGTTAGATCCGATCATGCCTGTGTAAATCTGTTTTAGTGATTTTCTATCTGCTCCCCAGTCACTGCCAGCCAAGCATCTCAAAATATTTAAGACTTTTTTACATTTATCAATAAGTTTTTGAATATGTATATTCCATTTTAGTTTTCCATCAAACCATATTCCTAAATATTTCATACACTTTACTTGCTCTAACTCTTGGTTATATAATTTTAATTTTATTTCCTTGTTTATTTTTTTCTGATTAAATATCATTACTTTTGTTTTTGCAACTGAGAACTTAAATCCCTATTGCAACGCCCATTTCTCTATTTTAATAATAACATCTTGTAATTTCTTTACAATAAAATCTACATTTTTCCCTCTTTTCCAAACAGCTCCATCATCTGCAAACAGTGAACACCCCATTTCTTTTCCAATATCTTTAAATACATAATTTATCATAATTGAGAACAGTAACGGACTTATGATACTGCCCTGTGGAGTTCCATTTTCTACAATATATTTTCCTGAGATTACTTCAGTAATTCTAACTTGTATTGTTCTATTTGTTAAAAAGTCTTTAATCCATTTAAATAGTTTCACTTTAATGCCCAGCATGTATGATTGAATTAATAATCCCTCCACCCACATCATATCGTATGCTTTTTTTATATCAAAAAATATTGCCACCACACTTTCTTTATTTACATGTGCTCTTCTAATTCCATGCTCTAAGCAGAGCGTTGGGTCATTAGTACTCCTCCCTTTTCGAAAACCACTTTGATATCTTGACACATATCCTTTATCATTTAAATAACACACTAGCCTATGATTAATCATTTTTTCTATTATTTTACATACATTTGATGTTAAAGCTATTGGTCTGTAATTTTCTGGGTTTGAGTTATCTTTTCCCGGTTTAGCAATTGGTACTATAATTGATTCTTTCCAATTCAACGGTAATTTTCCCTCCTCCCAGATTTTGTTATATAATTGTAATATTTTATCTTTGGATTGTTCACTGAGTTGTCTTATCATTCTATACCAAATTTGATGTTTACCTGGTGCTGTATTTTTGTCTCCTTAAGTGCATAATATAATTCGGCTTTTGTAAAGTCAATATTTAACAAATTGTTTGTCTCCAACATTCTGTAATACATCTTTATATTTAATTTTTGTATTTACTCTTCCTTTTCTTCCCTCTTCACTAATATTATTTGAACTGTGAATTTTACTAAATGTTCTTGATAATTTCAACTTTATTTTCATCTTTTATTATATTTATATTATCTATTTTTAATACAAGATGTTCAAACTTTCTCTTAATGCCATTCATTCTTTTAATTATTTTCCAAATTTTTCCTATTTTTGTTTCTTTCCCTATTGTACTACAAAAATTTCTCCAATATTCCCTTTTTGCATTCTTAATTGTTCTGCTTACCATTGCTTGCTTTTTTTATAATCAATTAAATTCTTATAAATGGGATTACCTTTTAGTACTTTAAATGCTTTATTTCTTAATTTTCTTTACATTCATTTTTCCACCATGGTACCATTTTCTTATCATATTTATACCCTACTTTCTTTATAGAATTATCTGCTGCCTCCATAATTATCTTACAATTTTTTTCATTAACATCATTTATATCCATTCTCATATCTACTTTTTCTAAGTTTATTTGACAAGTATCTAAATTTAATCCAGTCAGCTTTATTAAAATTCAGTTTTTTATGTACCTTTATAATATTTTTATTTAAAGTTAATCCTACTCTTATTGTAATGGGATAATGATCACTACCTATTGTTGAATTTTTATCAATGAACCACTCACAAATACCAGCTAAAACATTTGATACTATTGTTAAATCAATAACCGATTCCATCCCTCTTCTTGCATTGATTCTTGTTCCCCTCCCATCATTAATACATACAAGATTTTTTATTTCCAGTAATTCCATCCAAACCATTCATATACCAGTTTATGCTCAAATCCTCCTTCTCCAACTCCGATATATTTTGTGTTTTGTTTTCGCCGCCGAACTCTCTACTTCCGCCAACTCGCTCCAACCTCCAGTTCGTTGACCCTTTCCCCCCACTGGAGGATTGTTTTTCAGGTGCCTTTTATATGCTGCAGGTGGGCCTCATCAGCATCTGATTGGTTTGCCATTCTCTGCTTGTCCAACGGGGGATGCTCTCCTTCAGTCCTCTGGCAGCCAATCATGTGTGCCCTCACAACTGAAACCTGTGTAACAAAACAAAAAAAAAGAGCCTCAAGAGGCCAGGGGCCATAACACATATGTTTCATGATAATTAATCAAATATTTTATGATAATCACTTATTTACACTTTAGTTTTTTTCACTCGAGGGTCCTTTTCTGAAAAGAGTGAGTTTGAGAACCTTAAAGTGTTTTCCGTAGATAGTTTGATCCACAATCTTTTTCCATGAAGTTTATACTGTGTTGACCCATATTATCGTCAAAAAAATGAAACTCTGTCATTGTCAACATTTTTACTTCGGGTTAGAAGATACGAAAAAGTGAACTACAGAAAAGAGACACGCAGTCAGAATGAAAAAGTGTCACAGGAAACCTTTAAAGAGAAATTGCCCTTCACAAAGACAAGCCTGGAGCTGTAAAGGTCCCCACTGAATTGTATAATAAAGGCAAGTATATGCATTAAATTTATATATAATGTTATTTATTTAAGAAGCTGTTAAAATGATTGTCTATATGTAGTTTTCCTGGCCTGCAGGTAATTCTAGTTTACAATGAAACAGGCCCTCATCAGACAAGGGAGAGTGTGCCAGGTCGCAAACACAATAGAACAAGACTACATAAGATGGAAGAGACAAAAGTGATGCGGACAGAAACACAGAGAGAACAGATATGCAGGATATGTACATTATTGTGTGACAAAGTAATGATATAATACAAAACAAGTTAACCTAACTTCGATGTTTTGCAAGCACAAGTGTTCAAAGAGCAGACACTGGCTTGTATAAAGCGTGGTATGCAAAGTATCACTGGTTTCATAATCGTATGTCGGTAATGCAGTCAGTACAGAGCAAGCAGATAGCAAAGCGATTTTGTTAAAAAAATAAAGTAGCACATAAGATTTTTCAGACACGACAGAATAAATAGCTCACTTGTGGCAGGCATGTTGTAAGTCAGGACCCAAACTCTGTATTTTTAACATGTTCAACTTGTATTAATGTTGAAATAAAAGCTGGGTTTGCTCTGTCTTAGGTAATTTTTTCATGAGGAATCTCCCTATTGTTTTAGTCACAACATTATCACATAAGTCAGTCATTGTTTGTAGCAGAAATGAAACTTTAATACATTTAAAACTGAAACCGCAGAGACATCTTTCATTTGTTAAATTTCACCTTAGCAGGTGGTAACAGCACGTAATATCTTTAAATTGTTTTGAATTCAGTTTAACTATTTCGGACTCTATAAATGTTTTGTTTCCAGGAATCATGGCCACAGCCAATGGATTGCTCTTTACATTTACTCTTCTGGCTTTTGTTTCCTTCACCAACTCAATGGTCGATAAAAAATATCTGGTAATTAATCTTTTACTTTGATTGTCTTCCAGATTCGGAAAAATCAGTTTCCATTCTCAAATATAAAGTTTATTCTGTGAACGTTTCAGAAAATAATTCAGGAATACTATGAGGGTGGATTGGCAGATCCAGCTGAGAAGAAGGTGGGTTGATCTAAACCACTGTAAATTAATTAATCTTAGCTGTTCTTCAATCAATTATTTAATAATTTAGTTTATTTTTTATTGATTGTTCCACACATGTTGAGACACTGCACCATAGTTTTTAGGGAAAACTAAAATATTTTAGAACTATGGTGTATTTGATGTTGTTTAATATTACAAATGTGCTGTATGGAGTATCTAATGAATACATGTTTTATCGTTTTTGAAAGAAAGAATTTGAAAACAAGCTGAAAGTCGCCTCACAGATCTTTGAAGAAGATCTTGAGAAGTTTCCACATGTGTTAAATCAGGTGAAGGCAGCAACATTTAACTCT
Organism: Orestias chungarensis; assembly: GCA_032876305.1. Classification (NCBI taxonomy): domain Eukaryota; kingdom Metazoa; phylum Chordata; class Actinopteri; order Cyprinodontiformes; family Cyprinodontidae; genus Orestias; species Orestias chungarensis. The sequence goes on from JAVLVB010000814.1 coordinate 123,468, forward strand.
TCATTGCTGAAAGGACTCTCGACCGCCATCACAAACATGTTAGTCAAAAAAAGAAAGGATTTTGCTAAAGGTAAAAAGGCTCATCAGAATGAAATTGATGATATTTGGAGTTTCATCAAAGCCTTGCAATATGGTGAGGATATCTTGTGAGAGTGGCGACACAGTTCTATCATGATCTTTGTTTTTGGTTTTGTTCAGTTTTCTATATTAGTCTTGTTTTATTATCATTAATTATTTTTATTATTGGTTATTGTTTACTTTAGGTTATTTTCCAGTTCGGTTTAGTCTTAGTTTGTTTTCTTTGTTCTCCAGTTTCCCCTGCTCTCTGTCTTCCTCTCAGTGTTTTCCCTCAGCTCCATCATCATCATCATCATCATCATCATTCATTCATTGTCTCTAATTGTCTAATCATCTTCTCCACCAATCCAACCCCGGTTCCTCTATAATTAAGCCTCATTCATTCACTGACTCACCGCTGGATCGTCTATTCACCTCCCGTCTCTCTGGGCCTTCTGCTGCCGTTTCGTCACCGTCTCCCCGTAAGCCTTTTCCCTCCTGCTCGCTTGTTCTCTGTCCTGGTTCTCTCTCAATCTTATTTCTCCTCTGGTCCCGTCCTGGTAATTACTTTGTTTTTTGTTTCCCTGTAGTCTCCGGTTTCCCGTGCTTCCTCCCTCATCTTGCTCTCTCTGTTCTCTGTCTCATTTATTTTCCTTTATGGTATTGTTCTTTTGACATCTTCGGTTTCCCTTACTTTCTTCTCAGGTTTATTAGTTATTTCCATATTTGTTTAGCGCCGTTGTCTCCTATTTACCTCGTATTTCTGATTAGTATTATTATTTATTATTATTATTGTTATTTCGTCTCTAAGTTTATTTCCCCTTCCCGTGTTCTTACGATGGTTTGTTTATTTTGATTGTTTTGTTTATTCACGTTTGTGTCCCCGCGTCCCCCTTCAGTTCTCTGTTTGTTTACGTTTCAGTTCAGCCTTATTACTGTTCCTTTTCCGCTTGTCTTGTTCCGGTTTGTGTTCTGTTAATTATTTTTCCCCGCAATAAATTATTTATTCTCACAAATCCACCTCTGTTCGAGTCTTTGATGGCAACCTGACAAGTTCTTACAGTTAATGAGATTTCTTATTCTATTTGAAAGCATTAAACCCCCCATTTCTTTATCCTAAAACCAAGCTGGAGCAACAAGTTATATTGTGTCTTTTATTAATTATTTGTAATTTGTATTTACCTGTCTTTATGATCTGAATAAAACTTACCTGGAATGACATCTGTCAATTAGCTTTGCACACTTACATTGTTAGTTTAAACAACTTTAAAGTCAAATTCTTGTCGTTCAGTACTTTGTTTGTTATTATTTATTATTATTTATAACCATACAACCTATTTAAATTAAATTTACAGAAAAAAGTTGGATTGAAATTTAACTGTTGATATTAGGTTTATGTTATGTATTCATTGAAATAATTGTATTATATTATATATATATATTTATAATAAAAATAAATGTAAAATTGCTGAAAACTCCTGACTGAATCCTCGGAAATGAGAGGCTGACATTATGAACACTAAATTTGAGACCTGAAAGAGAAAAATCTACCTTATTTTGGGAGTTATTGGCATTTTTTCGTAATATGTCAGTTGCTTATGTGGAGTACCTGACATATTAAGTGATATGCAACGGATAAATACATACATTTTGCTGTATGTAATCCGCCCTGCTAAAATCAATTAGCCATATTTTGTTGGTATTTTGGTGTTAATGCCTTTTAAACTAAATATTTTAGCGTAAATGTTTTGGGTATTCTGTCCCCACCTTCTCAAAATAAATTTAGGCTATTTGGGCTGAAATGAATCTCAAAATTCCTCTTCAGGGAACTGGTGTAACACTCAAATTAGAAAGATGCTGTGGTTACACAAACTTCTCCAGATCTGGCCAAACAATTTATGCAATCAGGACAATTGAAAAACCATTTCCTAAATCTTGAATTTATGGTAAATATTTTACACTTACTAGATTTTGGCTGGATATTTTTTGTTCTCCCATAATTCTTGTATTAACCAAATAGAGATGTTGGTAATCCTGAACTGTTTTGTTTGAACTGAGGTTGCAGCAATTCTTTCTCAACTTCATTTATTAAACAGGAACACACTTAAAGCTGTCATGGCAGGTGACGATGTGTCTGTCCATCGTTACAAGAAAAAGCTTTACCTACTGGCAGACGAGTAAAAAGACAGAAGGCAGTGTTATGTGATCTTCTGGTGATATAGCAATAATGAAACATTATGATGGCAATAAAAGTTGTGTTTTTGCATGACAAGGCGCCTTCTAAAAACGTTCTCTTGTTTTTCTTTTTCTTCTTTATTGCTTTAGTTGAAGACAATTTCATGAGGGTAATAAAAAAGAAAAGCCCTTGTGAAGTCGAACTTTGTAACTATTCTGTTGTAGTTTTCGTCACATCACCATGAGTCAAGGTATCTTTGATGACAGCATTGAAAGAGAAACTAATTTACAGACCGCTTAAAAGGTAGAAATTCAAAGGTGTGTCATATTGTTACTTGGTAGTCTCCTGAACAACAGCTCATTTTGTTCTGCATCAGGTAAGACTTTAAACCTCTTTTAAGTTTGACAAATCATACTTTACGTTTAGGCAACAGCCAAGCTCATTTCTCATAAAGTTAATATTTCTCACCAGGGTGCTTTGTCAAAACAGTCATGGCCAGCACAACTTTGTTTGCACTCAGACCCACCAAAGGTCTATTCTTCATCGCCACTCTGATGGGTCTGGTTTGCTTGCAAACTCACTGATTGACAAGGATCACCTGGTAAAGAATATTTCTGAAATGTTTAGCTTTCATCTTTCTTTTGTTTAAAACTTTTTAACGTCTAAATATTAGCAAAGTGGGTTTATAATGAACCATAAGCAATTTAAAAAAAAGATTTTTACCCACCACCAAGGTTCTGAAACTTTACTCTTTTTTAGTTTTTATTAGCTAGAAATTCTCTTGTAGCTCTCATATTTCATCTTGTAATATAAAGCTCTTTTTGTTCACGTTTTAGAAAATAATTCAGGAATATTATGAGGGTGGTCTGGAGGACGCAGCTGACAAAAAAGTGGGTCATGGAATTTATTTATCATGGAAACTTTTAATCCAAATATGTTTAGATTGTAATTATATTTCAGTTAATTAATTACCTTTAAAATATAAATTCTGGCACAGAATAGTGTGAGGAAAATATGGTGGGCAAATGTACAGGAATTAAAGTGTATCTTACATTATGTAACACAGTATAAATATCTGAAAAAGGTATTTATTACTTTCCCCCCTAAAAGAAAGAACTGGAGAACCAGATTAAACTTGTTTTCCTCATCTATGAGGAGGAACTTGAGAAGTTGCATCCCATGATAAAGCAACTGAAAGCATCAACATCAAACTCTTCATCACCACAAGGACTCTCAAGTGCTGTCACAGATTTTTTAGTTAAAGAAAGAAATGAATTTCCTCAGGGATTAAAGGGATATCGTAAGGAAATTGATGATATTTGGAGCTTCATAAAAACTCAGGAGTATGGTGAAGATTAACTTTATACAATCACAGCTAGTTTTCCATGCAGATTTTTTTTCTGATCCTTCTTATAATTTCTTTACAGCTACAAATGTATGTATTAGTTGTTTATTCATGGTACTTTCGTCAACTTACTTACTTAAGAACTTTGTAATTTAATTCATTTGATATGTTAATCTGTGATTATTTTGTATGAAAAATCCTATAGAAACTTACATATTGGTTAACACTTTAAAAAAAGTAAATAATAAATAAATATTATTTGAAACTCTCTTTGATGTTTATTGTCTAAAATGATGGATGTCTACTTTTGTAAACAAATAAGGACTTATGACGCATATAACTGTCATTAGTACTGTAGCAGGTGTGTGTAGGTGTGGGTGTGGACATGAGTGTGTCCACACTCTCTCTAAAAAGTGATGGTCTTCTTGTTAAGTGTCCGTATTTGTCTGCTGTTGGGCCCATTTTACCTTCATTGTAATTACATAAAAAAACATGCTGCTCCACGCCTCAGGGAATTGGAAATGCGTGTCTGTATGTGAGAGGTGTGGGGAAGGGTGTGTACATGTGTTTGCTTGAGCATTAGTCGTTAAGTTATTGGATCCCTGAGATACGCTGTCCCAATTCACTGCTCTTCATCTGTATGTACAGCTAATGACAATTAAGTCAAATTTTATTTGATTTTATTTGATTTTATTTGACAGTCTACACAAAGGGCAGCCATTTACCGGCAGGAGAAATCTATGAGATTAAAACTTCAGAGGTATTTGGTAATATCTGTTCTAGGGTCTTCAGGGAGCTCTGTGCAGCATGGCCAGGTTTGGATGTAGTTAGTTAAAAGATATTTTGAGATGTATCTGTACAAGTGAGACCTGATTTGGACCTTGAAGTTTGATTGGATGTCCTACATCACTATCTTTCCAGAGATATTTGGGAGATGTCTGACTTTTTGACTTATGCTGTCACTTCAACAAAGCATTTTTTAAGATGTACATTTATTTTTTTCAAGTCTTTTAGGAATTTCCTTTGTTCAGAGAAGGAAATAATAATTTTTGCTTTCTTTTCCCGTCAACCTTATGCAGTACCTCCTTCAGGATAGCAACTTGTTTGGCTGACAGATATAGTTGTTGTATTGTGTACTGGATCTACCAACAGGTCACTTTGAATGGACATGGCCAAAACCTTGTAGCTCTGTGCAAAAGCCCTTCAAGTGACCCTTTTGTAGCCTTAGCTGCTTTGGCAGAAATTTAATATTTGTCAGGGATGCACAATATATCAACATCAATATCAATGTATGTTTGTCATTTTATAAGATACGGGCCTCGGTCTGGTCAGTAAACTTCGGGCCAAAATAACAACTGGTATTTAGGTATATGTTGTTGCTATTTATGTTTGCATTTCTGGAGCGGAGCTGGTTGGCCACATGGTATTTTCTTTTTGGTCAATAACAGTGACAGTATGGATGCCATGATTGTAGGATGTTTAACTGAAGCATAAGATGCAATGTCTGCTGTGTGCTCCTATTTCCCAAGATGTTGAAAGGATAAGAAAATATTCATAATATCGGTAAATCATAGTTATTGGCCACAACAACAATATTGTTATCAGATGTCTGTATTGGCCCAAAGTATCATGATGGTGCATCTCTAATTATTAGGCATGAAAACCCTTCTGACACATTAAAATGGAGATTTCCGGTTAGCGTCTTTCTCCTTTCTAAATAATATCAGTTGTTTTGCTTTCATTGAGACAGTTTTGATAATCAGAGACACATAAACATGATTAAATCCAGCTTTCTTAGAAAATGATGAAGGAAGGTTATTCTTGATTATATCTTGTACTCTATCGATGTCAAAGTATTTGTTCTATTATCACAGTGACACAGTTTAAGAAGATGGTGATTTCAACAGTGTATGCAGTATGCAGTGAAAAGCTATTTGTATCATGACATTGGTGATCATCATTATTTGGGTAGAAGTTAAAATGGAGGACCTGTTTCAAAGGGGAATGGAACAGTTGAACTGACATAAAAATTTATTGGTCATTGGATTTTGTTTATCATTTACTCAATATTTCTAGGCCATTTAAAAAGGAGAATAAAACTGGACACCTTCTAGTCACATAATGCATATAACACAATGTTCTTATACAGAAATGTCAGGGCATTGCCTGTTCAACTAAAATATATTCTCTTGGACCTACTTCGGCATTTTAACATTTTAGACAGTAAACCCTACAACTATTCATCTCCAGGCAGAACTGAATTTTGAAATTTTTTTTTTTCACCTACACAACAAGTTTCTTTCTAATACGAAATAAGACATCCATTTCCTGAAACATAAAACAGATTTAAATACATCTCGGTTGTATAAATGTTTTGGTTTTTATTTTTACATTGCAAATCGCTAAACATCGTTTTTGTGTACAGTTGAACCTGCTGCAAATCACAAGCTGTTTTTAGGTGTCTCCATACTGCCACACACATGGCTTAAATAACAGTGTGAAACAGAGGCTTCAGGAGCAGAAGATGGCTGCAGCGAAGGTCAAAAGAGCTGTTCAACATGAACCTGACCCCAGATCCCCGCTTCAGAATACAACCTATGTTCTTTACTCTGTCCATTCACAAGTCATTCATTGGTATCACACATCTAAATTCTCATGTTATCCTGGTTCCAGTAGGACTACTGCCCTAACGCTCAAAAAACTCCCCACAGCTCTTCAGACTCCTAGACCCCTTGTGAAACACGTTTTCAAGCTTCATGGAATCCCTGTTGACACTCTGAGAATAGCCTCCAGTTTGTTTCCCAGGTATGCAAACCTTTCTGTGCCACACTAGGGGCCAAAGTTTAACATCTGGCTATCACCCTCAGTTAAACAGTAAGGCAGAGTGTCTATATCAGGAATTAGAAAACACTCTCCAATGCCAGACCTCATCCAAACCATACGTCTGGAACCAGCACCTGCCCTGGGTTGAGTATGCACACAGTTCTTAGTTCTCATCGGGCACTGATTTTTTCCCTATTCAAGATTTCCCTAGTTAACCATCCACTCTAGTTCCCTTTAGATTAGCTGAATATCTCAGTGACATCTGCAAAAAAAATACATCCACCATTGCCACGACATCTGAATATCAATCATAGCAGCACTTAACCGCACTGCCACCCAGAGAAAGGAAATTGCACACCACAAACTTTACATACCCAGAAAACAGGTATGGCTATTCTACTGAGATATTCCTCTCAAATCCATGTCCGGGAAACTGTTCTCCAGACACATTGGTTGAAACCCTGTTAAATCAGTCTTTAGTCTTACCACAGTCGGTCTTTGTCTTCCTGCCAATCTCTGGACCCACTCCACTTTCCATGTCTCACAGTTAAAACCAGTCAATGCGAACACCTTGTGTTTCCTGAGTGCTTCTTGTATGTGGGTAGAGAAACTGATTAAAACCATGACACACAGAAGCTTGTTTGTTTTCATCTATTTTTGTTTCCCCAAATGATTAGTAATTTCTCTCATTTGTGCTGACTGCGCCCACTTCCATTAATGCTCATGATTCCCACCTGCCTTCCTGACTTTATAACCACCATTATACCCAAGCCTCTTTGCCAGATTATTGAAGGCTTATAGGGAGTAGATATTCAGCATTTTATATTCTTGATCCAGACCAAGTTCTGGTTCTTGTAGTTCCCTGCCTTGCCATGCCCACTGGATACCTTAAGACATCTGATAATCCGGACATCAACCCTGCTTCTGTTTTTCGACTCCTGTTTTTTCGTGATGCCTGGATCCGTCTGTTGCCTCTGTCTTCAGGGTAATGACCCTGTCTCGGCTTATTGACCACAAGTCCTGCATAAGCTGTTTTGGATTTCATTATCTTTTCAATAAATTTTCATCTAAAATATCCTAAGCTGTGTTGGCTGAAATTCTGAGTCCCTATGTCACTTTCTGAGAAAATTTCAGGTCAGCAGTAATTGGCAAAGTTAATCCAGATTTAGGCTCTGCTCTGTGTCGGGTTAATACTATATGGGATAACTGAGTTTTTGTTACACCATGAGCACCTTTTTGATCTTGACATCTTCATATTCTTCATCGTCCTTCTTCTACGTTTTAAATACACATGCGCCACTATCCTGGCCAAGTCCAATGCTGGCCGTAACCATAACTCAGCTGAAATGTTGGCTAATTAGATGAATCAGGAAAGTTATCACCCCCAACTGAAAAATATGGCGACCAAACAAGGCAGAGCATAACATTTACAGAGAGAGTGCAGTTACAGTTTTCACTCTCAACCACATTGAAGCGTAAAGAAGGGTGGATGGAGCGTGTTTTAATACTCTGCCTTCTCTTCATAGTGCCTGAAAATAAGTATATATGCCTATATAAGTAAAGATTCTCTCTCATTTAGGAAATGCGCGTCTCAATTAGTCATTTTTTCCCAACTATTCTCAAGTTAACAATCAAATGACTGTTTAACCTGTCTTTCGGATATATTCCAACAGAATTTACCATAGCTAAAGGCCGTAAATTATGTAAGAAAAACTAAATTTAACATGTGAACATGGTGAAAGTGAAAGTATTTCAGGGCACACAAAAGATCTGTTGCTGATGATTTTTGTGTTGCATATGTGTTAAGCATAAAAAACTATATAATAAATATTTCTGGCTTACTGGAAGGAATAAGGAATTATCGTTGAAAAATCCTTTTACTTGAATAACACAATTTTTTTTACAAAATTTAGAGAATTTATCATTTTTTTCTACTCATTGTTTTTGTTTTGAATACAGTAGCATGAAAGCAATAATGAAAGAGCGTGCCCATGTGTGGTTAAAATCTTTCTGACCAGTGGTTTGTGTCACAGCCTAACCACAAGTCACGGTACCTTTAATGACAGAATTGAAACAGAAACTAATTTTCAGACAGCTTAAAGGTTATAATTTCATAGGTGCATCATCTTATTTCCTAGGATTTCTCCTGAACAACAGCCCTTATCTTTTTTTCTACATCAGGTAGGACGTTAAACCTCTTTTAATTTAGACAAATTATAGTTTAAGTTTAGGTAACAACCAAGAACATTTCTCATAAAGTTAAGATTTCTCACCCACGTGTTTTATCAAAACAGTCATGACCAGCACCATTTTATCTAGAAACAGAGGCTTGTCTGGAGTCAGACCCACCAAAGGTCTACTCCTCATCACCACTCTGATGGGTCTGATTTGTGTTGCAAACTCACTGATTGACAAAGATCACCTGGTAAAAAATATTTCTGAAACGTTCAGCCTTTAGTTGAAGTCCTCCTTGACTTTCCCAGGTTGGTTGATCTCAGAACAGCGTATTCAGGTTCTCACAATGTTCAAATAAAAGACAAATTCAGATCCGCTCCGCAAAAGACTTCTTGCAAATTTTATACTGAAAAACCTTCTGCAGGAGGGAGACCTGGGACTTTTCTGTGCAATGGCTCCATCAGATCTAAAATCTCATCCCAGCAGCAGGCTGTTTTATTGAGATCAGGGTGTGTACAGAGTCATAAAACATACACATGTGATTTACACAAACTGTTGCAGAAAACGTTATTCCCCCGCCTCGCTGACGCCTCACTGACCCCTCACTGTTCCCTCACTGATCCTGATCAGTCTGCATAAACATGAAACAAGGGAGTACCACTTTGCCATCTGATTTCACATTCTCTAACTGACAGATTTATGGCTAAGGATGGATGGATAGTCCCACTCTCGGCCCGGCTGTACTCAGCTACTCAGAGAGATAATAAACAGGCCTTATCAGGAATTTATAGCTTTTGGTTCTATGCACACACCTCTAGTCTTAAAAGAACCATGATTGCCTTTTATTATATGCATATATGAAAGAAACATGAATATAAATGTTTACCATTCCACACTTGTTATAATTGTAGACATTTACAAAACATGAAATGTTTTTCCCTGCTATCTGTTGTTTTTATTATTATTATTACAACCTAAATTCTGAAACATAACTCTGTTTCAGTTTTTATTTGTTAGACATGCTCTTGTAGCTCTCATCTTTCATCTTCTAATATAAAGCTCTTCACGTTCACATTATAGAAAATAATTCAGGTATATTATAAGAGTGGTCTGGAGGACGCAGCTGACAAGAAGGGGGGTCATTGGAGTTTGTTCATTGTGGAAACTTTTAATCCAAATCTTGTTTAGATTGTTATTATATGTTGATTAATTAATTACTGTTACAATAAAACTTTGTGACAAAATGCAGTGTGAACCGAAGTGTACCTAATATTGTGTAAAATAATCATACATTATGGATATCTAATTAAGAGATTCTTTATTTCTTGTTCGAACAGAAAGAATTTGAGAACCGTAATAAACTTGTTTCAATCAACTTTGAGGAAGACATTGAGAAGTATCCCACGATGAAGCAACTGAAAATGGCAACTTCAAACTCTTCCTTACAGGAAGGACACTCAAGTTTTTTACAAACTTTTTAGTTAAAAAAATGAATGACTTTGCTGACACTTTAAAGAGATATCAGAAGGAAATCGATGATATTTGGATCTTCATAAAAGCCAAGGAATATGGTGAGGATTACAGCTGGTTTTCGTGCTTGATATTTTCCTGATCGTATCATTTCTTGATTGTTTGAGACACATGTATATATGATCTACTATTAAAAATTAAGTTATTTAATAATTCACATAAAAGTTCATTAAAATGGCTAATAAATTTACATCTACTTGCTTTCTAAACAACTTTGTTGTTGATAATAATAGCAGATAATAAATGTTGACAACTAATTTAGTCATCGATTAGTTGTTTTATAATCACGGTTTACCGTAAGCGGTTAACACAATCCTCTATATCTGCGGTCAATATGTGGAATGAGCTACTAGATGCTGTGATCTTCCGATAGAGCAGTAGAAGAAGAACTCAGCCAATCGTTAGGCTTGTAATGCTAGCAAATGTACGAAACTCTTCTTTGACGAAGAGACACTGCGGTAAAATAACTAATAGCTAACAAGAAAATAAACACGCTAAACACAATTATTGTTTTCAGTTAATGTTATTTAAGTGTTGCAGGTGTTTGTGCAGGTTTTTTACTTTTCTTGTGTACTAATTTTGTGATTTTGTTTTTCCTGCAGAAAAAGACAAGCAACAATAAACAAATACATGTGGTAACAAGACACGCCCCTAAACACACACATACTTACAAACTCTGATCTAAACATGCTGATAGAGACAGCAGTTCATATTTGATAAAAAATAATGTCCAACTAAGTCAGCCTCCTACTGAACATTCAGAATAAAGATTTAATAAAATGTGAATTTCAATTTATAAGTATAGCATATTAAGGACTAACATTTTTGTTAATATGCTGTAAACTCAATAAGTTTAGTGGACCTCATTTTTGTATTTATGTCATGTTCTATGTTTTGGTTTGGTTCTGTTTCTTCCTGTGTGTGTGTTGTGTGTATCTGTGTCTTCACTCCTCCTTCATTCACATCTGTCATCAATAATCCAATCATCTTCTCCACCAATCACACCCCGGTTTCTCAGTATTTAAGCCCTTCTCAGTCATTCACTCACCGCTGGATCGTCTGTTGTTATTCCCTGTTTTGCCTTCTCGTCTCTCTGCGTCATCTCCTGTTGTCCTGCCCTGAGGTCTTTCCCTGATGTCCTTCTCGTCTTGCGCCAGAGTGTCCCGCCCCACTTCTCCTGTAAGTCTCTTGCTCGCTAAGTTCTCTTTCCTGGCTCTTCTACATCCTCGTTATCTCCCCTGGTCCCGTCCTGGTTTTCACTTTAGTTTTGATATTCCTGTAGTCTCAAGTGTAACATGCTTTTCCTAACGTGATTACTATTATTGTTATATTGTCTGTTAGTTTATTTCCTCCCTTCCTGTGTTCCTTAGTTGTGTTTGGTTATTTGATTAGTAGTGTTGTTTACGTTTGTACTTCCCGTGTCTCGTTTCAGTTCTCCGCTTTGTTTATATTTTAGTAGTTCCGCCTTCGCTCTATTTGTTTACGTCTCACGTTGTCTCCGCTTCCGGTTCCCCTGTAGTTCCTCTGTATGTTTCCTTTTCATGTTTATGTTCATTATTCATCCCCCACAATAAATTTATATTCACTCAATTCTACCTCTGCTCGAGTCCTTTAAACATTTCCTGACAATTTAATGCCTAAAAATGAACAAATATTTTACACTGTTGAGGTAATTTGTTTCTTTAAATAAAGTCAATTAATTCCTGTCTAAGGCATAATTCTCTTGTGTTGTCCTTATTTACTTCTGATAATGTTCTTCATATTAACTGTTTTAATCATCTTATTTCATTGTTATTTAAAAGAACCATTAAATAAGTTTCAGTGAATTCTTTAATTAAATGGTTTTATTTATTTTAACTTTTGTTTGGTCCTATAAGTAGACAAAAAGAGCTGAAATAAAAATATCTTTGCAACATTCCAATATAAAGGTATTGGAGGAATTGCCTAAACTGCACCAAGTGAAAGGATTGTCAAATGCAGATCTATTTATTAAAAAGATATATGAAGTCTTGGAGCATATTTTTGAGCCATTAAGTTGAGCTTCAGAAACAGATGTCTACTGGAAACCAAAGGATATAAAAAAAAAAAACTGGAGTCTACGTTGATTTTGTGAATGAAACAATTATGCTTTTCCAGTTATCAAATTTTTTTGCCCCTTTTGTTTGTGTGTAACTCGTGGTATTTGAATTTGTTCTAATTACACTTAATCTCTTCTGTTACTGTCATGGTTTATATACCCGTTAGGTATATAAACCATTGTTAAAAGCATTTGACTTTAAGATCGGAAGCCAGTCCTTTTTATTTCTTCTCCAGCTCATTTTGTTTATTATTATTTTTATTAGTTTGGTTGAATTGTTTGCGGCCCTTAGGTTCTCCCCTTTGTGATCTTGTCCTGTGGGAGAGGTATTTAACTACTCATATAGTTAAATAAGGTGAGTCATAAATTTTTTCACAACTAAATATTGCTTAGTCAGCAAATTTGAAGTAATAGTTAATGACACCAACTCATATTTGCTGTGGTAAGCCATATACCTCCTGTAGACCTGAGGGAACATTATGGGTTTTACTAAGATTTACTATTCTCCCAAACACCAAATTAAAAATTGTATCAATGGACTTTTTGATTTCAACTCGATGGCTCATCCAAAAATAAAAGTTTAATCTTTAGACAACTTTTTATTTAGGTTAAATTATAACTTAAAGCAGAGCGGTCATAGTCTCTCATTGTTTATAATAGAACAGTTACAAATAAGGGAAGATAAGACTATTGAAAAAAGGGCTATTACTCCTTTAATAACAATAAAAGATGTGTTTCCCCTTTAGCACAAAACTGTTACTACATTTAACCCAAGGGCCTCTGCTGTATTTCAGGACTTAATATTTGCAATAGCATTGTTTAACTACCGTTAAAAACATAGTAAATGTTAGTAAATCTCTAAGTTTATTTTAACAAAAAAATGTAAACATTTAATCATGCAGACAGAAATGAGTTAAAGCAACTTTGCTGGCGGCCAAAGGAGACAAATTGTTAATGGTAATTCTGTTTTCCAAGGAAAAAAGTCCTAAAAATACAGTTTTACAGTTCAAAATGCTTATATGGTAAATTTGTTACAAATGTCTACAGATGTGTGAGTTCATGAATAAAGGCCAGTCCCCAGCAGACCTGGAAGTGTCTCGTAAAAACATTTCAATGTTTATTTTTTGGGGGTGGGGGCATTGTGTTTTATGCTAACACTCCCATTTTAGACCAGATACAATTCAAGCCATTCTGTGTAGGAGACCTGGCTCTGTTGTCATTGTTGAGAATGCATTATGGCATTTTCAACTATTTTCCTGTTTCTCCTTATTATTATTATTCCGCCGTTTTTCAGCACTTAACTCGTTCAACAGTTTTCAACCGATTTATACAATTAAGATATCAAATCGTTCAGCTTGTTTTAGACTTTTCGGCTATGACTTTTGCTGTTAATATCTTTTCAACTTTTCAACTTATTCAACTTTTTGTGACATTTTTTTCTCATTCAAAATGCATGGAGGATTTTTAAACTCCTTCAAAAAATTCAACTTTTTTTCAGCTCTTTCCACTTCAGCATAATTTCAGCTAGAAAACACAGTTCAACTCTCAGTTTGTAGTTATATCCGTGTTCTAATAAGAAGTGAAGACGATATGTCGATATCTATCACGGTTTTTTCGCAAAGCGCCTCTAAGACACACAAAGTTTCGCAAAAATCACAAAATTTCACTAAATCTAGAGTGATGAAATCATCAGCTAGAGTGTGGAAGATCCTTTTTCTAAAGACACTTGCTTTGTGTTTAACTCGCCCTCATGACTACATTTTTAGTAGTACTAGCCTGATTTTCAGGTATTTTTTATAACCGGGGGTTGCCTACGGTACCATGTCTTCAGAATTTTTTTAGAGCAGACGGTTCTTTAGAAAAACATCCCTAAAAAAAAAAAGGCGAAGCAAAAATGGCCAGATTTCCCATAGAGATGCATTGATTTCAATCTTAGATTTTCTTTGACGCACTCGATTCTTAACTCGACACAGCTCAGGCTCTGAAGTAGGTAGAGATCTGAGCTGTGGCACAGTTGTACACGAGAGACCCTAAACACTCCCGCTTTTGGAATTTTATCGATACCTATTACGGTTTTCAAATGGGAAGGGTTTGTACGGAAGGGTAAATTAATGAAAAACTGGCTTAACTGACACGATAATGACAGTTAACACACAGCTGCTGCATGAGGGAGGCCCCCCCCCTGCGTGCTGCCTTCACCTGAGCTCCGGGCAAAAAAAGGACAGACAGCATCCATTTAACAGGGTAAAAACAGACAATTAAGAGGTATATAATGTTTTATTATATTTTATTTTATGTTTTAGTAAGTCGTACTTTTCTCTGAGTGTGTAGGATGACTTTATTTAACGAGCTTTATTTAAGTAGCAGTAGCAGCTAAATGACGAGAACCAGCTAGCGCGCTAGCTAGCGCTAGCTAACACGCTAGTTAGCGCGCTAGCTAGCAGCAGCCTGCTAACGTCAGTTGCTTTTTCGTTGCTCTTATTGGGATAAATGGAATATGAAACGGGTCTGGACTGAAGACTGGTGTTATTTTGCTCATGTGTGTGTGTTCCATATATAAAGCTGATGAAATATTTATCAGGAACCAGTGTAAGAAATGTGATAGTCGTGCAGTTAAAAACCAACAGGCTTATTAGTATGAAAAGCTGCTTCATTCAAACGAAATAAATAAATATTTCATGAAATAAGTTAATGTCCCCATGAAATACAATTAAAAAAATATTTAAGGAAATTTTTTAATTTAATTTATTTTAATTTATCCACAATATTTAAAACATTAAACTGTAAATTGATTAGTTATACATCCCTAACATATTTAAAGCTGTTTCAGCACGTTTTTCCGGCACAGTATTTGCTCTGTGTTTAAATCCTTTTACATACAAACATAAGTCACTGTTACAACTTTCTGAAATACTACCCACATAATTAACAGTTGAAAAATGTCAAGGCAGAAGAACAAGGTGTCTGTCTGTCAGTCATTTTAACCCATTCTTTATGTCATTTTAACCCATTCTTGTATTCCCACAGTTGACCACCAGCATTCAGAGGAGGAAACTGACAGTGAACCAGCATCTTCTGGAACTCCACCTACTAAGCCTGGTATGTCATGTTCAGATGTAATTCAAACAGGATACTTGAAGTTGTTGTGTACTCTCTCTCATACTTGATTTAATTTACTATAAAACAACAAACAAAACAAAACGATTCTCCAATTGTGTATGATATTTATATGTGAATACATACAAAACACTAATCTGTCCACATTCAGTCTATGTGTGTAATGGTTATTGTTTGTCGTGCTTCAGGTTACACTGATGACAGAGAGCCTCCTAACGTTGTGCATGCTGCTTCACCGGGACCTTACCGTAAATTGTGACATTTAATCTCTCAGTTCACACAGTAAAATCACTTATTTCTTTTTAAGTAATATTGAAATATGGATCACATTTTCACTTTGTCATTTTGAGGAAAACTTTGTAAAAACGGAAGCACTTTGTTAAAATATATTAATTGTATATAGTTTATTTTGTTTGTTGAAGTCATAATATTTTAATTTAAATAAAGTTTTTGTATGCTGAATCAAAGTAACTATTGTAATGTATGCTTTCTTCAGGGCCATGAACATGATTACTGTTTGGATTATAAATCTGAAAAAAAATGAACCAGAGCACAACCATAACCACAATAGAACCAGAAAAGAGCCAAACTAGAACCAGAACTAGAAGCAGAACAGAACCAAAACAGAGCCAAAATAGAACCAGAACCAGAGAAGACAAAAAAACAGACAAAATAGAACCAGAAAAGAACAGGAACCGAAAAACTCCTTAGACTTAGATTCAGATGTTTTTAAACTTCATTTTTAACCCTTTCATGCCATTTAGAAATACACAGTGACAACTTATCCTTGAGTGTTTTCCATTTGGTTCTACTCATTTGATTAACCTTTGACCTTTCAAAAATACTCTTCATCTCTGTGTTATAATAGTTTTTAGCAGATTTTCCAAATATTTCTACTGATTGTTTTACTTATCTTCAAACCTTCTTTTTAATGTTCATTTCTGTAACTGTTATTTTCTCTTCAAATTAGTTCACCTTATATCTGTTTTGCAGCTTATTTTTCTCATTGTCCAATTGACTGAAATCGTTTAGTATCTTCATTAAAATTTCAAGCCCTTTTATAATTATTCTGCTTCTTTTCCTTTTGCTATTCTTCTTCTCCAGCTTATCTTTAAATAATCATTTGGCTATTACTTCTTTCAGCCTCATCCTGTTATGGATCATTTTGCTATGACTAGAGGATATTTTTGCTATGACTTCTTTCAGCTCTTCCAATTAAGGTATCAAATCTTTCAGCTTCTTTTGGACATTCCAGCTATGAATTTTGGTGTTATCTTTTCAACTTTTTAAGTTCAACTTTTTAAACTTTTTTTCTCTTTTGAAATGAATGGCAGATTCTTAAAATCCTTTAAATACCTCTACTTTTTTCAGCTTTTACCACTTCAGCTTCATTTAACTTCAGCATTCTCAACTGCTGTTTCGTAGGAACAGCTTTTTCTAGTTTATTATATTTTTACTTATTTACATTTTTATTTAAGTTTTTAGGGGTCAGCTGAGGAGCTGCAAGTTTGGCGTAATTATGGTATTTCCTGATTACATAGATTTATGTCGGGGTCTGACTTGATATTCAGGAAATTCTGGGTGTATCAATAGGTCTGGCTTGAACGTCTGGAGTTAAGTGACACATGTACTTATAAATATTTTGAAGTTGAGTCACTTTTGCTCTTCTTTACACTCTTCGATTATGCTCATTTAAAATGAAACATGGGCTATGCTGCAGAGATATTAATACATTAAAAGTAAATGGGTTTTTAACAAATCTTACAGTATGTTTGAGCTGTAGATCCAGAAAGTGCTGGACTACGTTTCCTAAAAACATGTTATTTATGCCACTGTACGCTTATCATGTTACACCGGCAACAGATCCCGGAAAATTGTTTTCCAAGCTAAAAACTTACTGGAAAAAACACTTTTATATCATTCACTTTGACCACAGTATCCTTAAAATTGAGGCTGCTGCATATTGTATGACAATATGACACAAAATAAAACAATTTAAAGCATATTTAAAACAGAAAAAGTACCATACAGTTTATGACAACGGAAGTACTTTCATGGCACCTTTTTAATATATATGATCGTGTAAATGTGAACGTTTGTTATTTAACTGTTTGCAACAATTTATTTAAAAATTATTTACACATTGCAAATTTTTTGTTGTGTTTTGTGTCATCACAACATGACAAGGACAAGCAAAAAGGAGAGTTAGACCTAATGAACCGCCCTGCCACATAACACATGTCCCTTTTATATCAGGCTACATCAGCCAGCCAGTCAGGTGTTCCTAATAATTACCTGCTGCACTCGGTAGACCTGCATCTGCACCAGCTCAATCAGTAACCTGACAGGATCGTCAGTGTATAAAAATATTTTTCCTTTTTTGTACATGTTTTATTAAAGTTTTTTTTTGTTTGTTTTGTTTTTGTTTTTCTGCAGACTTATTGAAACTGAAGAAGACAAGTTCCTTACAGTATTTGTTTAAAAATAAAAGTAGATAAATAAGAATGCACCAGAAACGGCTGCAGGCAATTCCTACGTCACAAAGTGGTGACCTGACCTTTCAGCAACTAGTGAGATGGTTAAGAAACAACTTTATTTTTCTTTAAAAAATGAAATTTTGAAAATGGTAATCATATTTATTCAATTTTTTTGTATGTTTTAGGTTTTTGTTGTTTGTCAATATAAAACAGTTTAGAAAACTGAAATTCTTAAACAATGACACAACTAATTGTTAGTGTTATGTTTGCAAGTTGCAACATCCTATTCCATGGAAGCTATTAGTTTTATGAATCTTTCAAAACTGTACAAAAATATTGCCAAAGGATGATAGTTTTTACTGAAATCTTGCAAGTCAATAAAAAAGAACTGACATAGGTTTATTTTTCAATGCATTAAACAGCCCGTGTATCCCTGTATTAACACTAGGCAGAGGTAGGAATGATTTAGGGGTTGAAGCATGACTAAAGACTATAAACTGTGAAATCAGTTATGTTACTTTAAAAAAATAAATAAGCTTTTAAAAACAGAACCTGGTTGTTTAAAGTTAATTTTTAATAGCTTTCGAATAAAAGAAAACTTTACACCTTTAAAATAAAATGGAAGCAAACGGAAATATTGTTCTTAGAAGCTAAAATGCAAAACCTATTTTCAGCAGTAGTGCATTTGCAGAGGAGCAATCTTAAGCCGAACATTTTCTACAGGAACCTGGAAGCGTTTTTGTGGTGTTGCCAGTTTAGTTTAAAACAGCAGTTTTAACATTGGGGAATGAAACATGATTCTATTGCCTGAAGCCTGTAATACGTAGCAGAATACAAGTCAGCAAATAAAATCACATACAACTTTGGTTAGCTTCCATTGCATTCATGCGATATAAATTTTTACTGTCTGTGTATTATTTTCATTGATTTCAACTATAATTTTTTCCCATATGGTGAAAGAAGTCTTCTACTTTGAATGCAGTAGATGGCTTTTCAAATTTTTGACAGATCAGATATTTACCTTGCCACGTTGCATTTAAAATTACCCAGTTGATGTAACAGCCACCAGTTTCTTTTTTGTCTTTGTGACACACAATTGTGTTTTCTTTTCACTGTAGATAAATAGACAAACAGGGATGAGGTGTACCACAGATGAGGTGAAACAAGGCTGTTAAAAAGCCTTTCCATCTTTTAAGGAATAAACTAAATAGCTATTCAAACTCATAACAAAGGTAATTAACATTAAATACACGTGTTTACCTGCTCATTTTCTCATTTGACTGAGCATTTTCACAACATATTTTGTCTTTAACGATTAATCTCAGATCAGATGTTCACTGTGATCCGAGGAATCCCTTTGTCATAACAATCAAAGATCTTTTTTCCTCATTATGGTTCTGAGTCTGCTCGGT
This sequence comes from Orestias chungarensis, assembly GCA_032876305.1. Taxonomy (NCBI): domain Eukaryota; kingdom Metazoa; phylum Chordata; class Actinopteri; order Cyprinodontiformes; family Cyprinodontidae; genus Orestias; species Orestias chungarensis. The sequence continues at coordinate 142,657 of JAVLVB010000814.1, forward strand.
CCTGCAACTAGATGAAAATGAGCTAGTAGACTGGTCTCAACTTTACCAACTCCTGCTGGTTGCTTTTTGCATTAAACCCGTTAACTTTTTTATTTGGGCTTTCAACTCCACAACTGATAGCATAAAAAAGAATATTTAATCAGGAACAACATCAAAAACTTACGTTTGTTTTAAAAAAACTATGTCCTTGCCTCCAAAAACACGTTGTAAAATATTCAAAAGTAACTTTAAATACAGTCAAGAGAATAGTGGGTTGAGGATGAAGATTTTAATTATAAAAATAGACAAGAACAAGTTAGAATAACTTGAAATGACAACACAGGTAGCTAGGACAACAGAGCAGTAGAGCAAACTGAGACCAAAAATCATGAAGGGACAGAAAGCAACACAAAGACAAACAAAGCAACAGGCGTATTCAGTATGACTGAGAAAAAGGGAAGAGCTCAAATTAAATGGTGCTTGATAACTGTCATCACAACTCAGGATCCTCACGGATTGTGTCAGCAGTTTCAGCTTCGGATGTAGATCCTGTTGGATTTTCAAAATATCATCCATATTCCTTTCAGTTTCCTCTGCTCCTTTAGCAAAGGCCATCTTTCTAGGGGCAAAGTAAACTTTCACTTTGCTTATTAAATTCTCTGCAGCTTGAATAATTTGTCTTGATAATAGATCTGCGTTTCATGCCTGTTGCACTATTTGCAGACTTGAATAGATTTCCACCATCTTCTCATTGAACAGCTGTACCTCAGCTTCAATCATGTGCTTATGTTTGATCTGTAGGGAGAGAAAACAACCGCTGGGATTACAATTGTTAAAAGTTAATTATTCTGGAAAATTATCTCCAGTTACCTCTCTAGCAAATGTCTGTGTATGCTTTAATAGGAAGAAATCAAATAAAATATTCTCGAACTACAACAAAATGCATGGATGAATGAAGTGAGTAAAAGCCATAATAACTTAAAAT
>JAVLVB010000815.1:0-12759 GCA_032876305.1 Orestias chungarensis
ATATATCGTATTAAAGTTGGTCCGCTCTTATTTAGAAAAGTACATGTCCGGCCGGAAGCTACTGATACTCCTCTCTCTCTCTCTCGGATCCGGAGCCGCACGTATGCGCGCTGTATCCCAAGTAATGTCGAGTAAGTGTGGAAGTGTTGGTGCTGGATGTAATCCCGTCGTTTCTCCGGCTTCCTGTCGCTGACGGCGTGTTTGTCCCAGAGTTCCGGCTGGCTGTGGTCCAGCTGCGGGTCAGCAGCGTCAAGGCGGTCAACCTGAGCAGAGTCCGCAGCCTGGGGAGGGAGGCGGCAGACGCCGGAAGTGACGTGGTGGTCCTGCCGGTGAGGAGGCTTCACTGCTTTGTTTCTTTGCTGGAGAAAGACCCTTGAAAAAGCATTGGGTTGCAAACACCCTATAACATCTGTAGGAGACAAATGTATGTTTCTTTTTGCAGCTTTTCCCTAAATAGGAACACAAATCCCTTTGTGTTTATCTGGAAAACTGACTGGAGAGAAGCCTCTACAAGAAGGGACAGAGCAGACTTTACTTCCTGAGAAAGCTAAAATCCTTTAAGGTTTGCAGCAAGTTGTTGCAGATCTTTTCTAAGTCTGTTGTAGAGAGTTTCATCTCCCCTGCCGTCATCTGTTGGGGCAGCAGCATCAGAACAAGGGACCTAAAAATGACCAACAACCTGATGAAGAGGGCTGGGTCTGTTCTGGGGGGAAAATGTGGAACCTCTGGAGTTGATGATGGAAAGAAGGATTTTACATAAAATCAAGAACATTATAGAGAACCCTGAACATGCTCTTCATGAGACTGTTACTGGAAAACAGAGTCTCTTCAGTCAGAGGCTTCTTTAGCCGAGTTGTAAAACAGACTGCTACAGAAGATCTTTCCTGCCCACGGCCATCACCATCTACAACAACTCTTAAGTTAAATGAGATACTCCAACAACATTTAATTTCCCCTCAGGATAAATAAATAAATTGATTTTGATTTGATTAAAGACCAGATTTGTCCATGGTCGTCATGGCAACGGACTTTGCTGTAGAAACCTGCACTTTGTCTTGAGTTAACATTGAGAGCCTTGGCCGATTCTTTCGTCACTTTCCCTGATTATGCATGAAAGTTTGTGGTTGTGTTGTACCGAAAATGTTGGAGGTGACCTGATGCAATACCGATACTTCCGCCCGATACCGATGTTGACCCGATACTATATCAGCATTAATCATACAGACTTTCTTGATGTGAAATCTTAGAAAACGGCTTGATTAAGTGATATTTCTCGGACAACTACGGTTAGCAATATCAAACGCTTGTGCCTGTGTTGGGGTGATAATTTATAAGATCTTAGATGTAGGTAGTTACCAATCCGATATTTGTTTCTTGACCAAAAGCGGATCGGAACCAAAAAAATGCGACAAAATTCAAAAGATGCTATTAGGGGTGTCCCGGTCCGATTATATCATATAATTATATCAGATATCAGACTGCATCTGAAATCTCTTAATATCGGCAATATCGGTAGCTCGTAGCCATTATGCAGAGCCCATTGTTTGCTAGTGTTGTAATAAAATGTTATCCATTTGAGTAATATCTCTTAATAAAGCTCTATCATTTTATGTTAGTATGTATGGTTTGTGCTAATATTGTGTTGGGCCAATATAAGGCAATACTAAAGTCTCCAATATTGGTATCGTATCAGGAGGTGAAAGTATTAATAATCCACCCATAAACAGTCATTGGTAATAAAGCATTTGACTCTGATTTAGGAATGCTTCAACTCTCCGTACGGAACAAGCTTCTTCTCCTCCTATGCTGAGAAGATCCCAGGAGAGTCCACCCAGGTGCTGTCGGAGGTAGCGAAGGAGAATAAGCTGTATCTGGTGGGAGGTAGGAACTCATAACTGGAAGTTAGTTCACAATTTCATCTCCAAAAGCTAAAAAAGTCTAAGTTTTCCACACAACCTGATGCACAAATATGCATCGGTATCTGAAAGTGTCTGAAAAGTGAAGCACATATTTACATTCAGCCCCCTTTAAACCAATTCCCCTAAACTCAAACCAGTGCATCTAACTACCTTAAGCAGGAAACCTAATTTGTAAGTTCATGGAAAACCACTGATTAGTATCTGAACTAATGGATCGTCTCCTGCAAATAAAATTAACCACTGCATAAGAGTTTCGTCTGACGTATTCCTGGAAGTTGTTTCATGGTAAAACCAAGCAAAAACTACACAGAATAATCAAACATGCAGGGGGAGTAAGTTAAAATCTTCTTTTAGTAAACCAAATGGTTTATTCTGAATTTAAGGAAGAGCATGCTGCCCTACAGAGGATCGTAAAGTACGATCCTAAAGTGTGAGGCAGAGTTAAGTCCAGCCTTCTCTTATCATCATTAAATATGAGTGTTTTATCTGGTGCCGTTTGGTTAAACAAGTGTTTGACAAAAATGAATATAAATCCACATGACTGTCAAAGTCAATTCATATATGTATGTCAATTTTATATTGTGAATAAATGAATGGCCATTCCTGTTGTTGAGCAGGATCCATCCCTGAGGAGGATGGGGGTAAGCTGTACAACAGCTGCGTTGTGTTCGGTCCCGATGGAGAGACGATTCTCAAACACAGGAAGGTTTGTGGCGTCCTCGCCTCTCACGATTAGCCTCTCGCACGTAAGTCCATGTTAGAATCCCGTTCGCGCGTAAGCGCTCCTCCCTCTCTCCCTCAAGATTCACCTGTTTGACATCGACGTTCCGGGGAAGATCCGCTTCCAGGAATCCGAGACGCTGAGCCCTGGAAACAGTCTGTCCATGTTTGACACACGTGAGTGGCAGATCGGTGGAGGGACGTTTGCTCAGAAACATACCAGTTTAAAAGAAGTGCATTTATCGCATTTATAAGAAACTGTCTAACCCATAAAAGTGCAATTTTCTTGTTTGTTTTGTTTATTTTATCCAGTTTTATTTCTTCGAAATGAAACTTGATAGCCACGTTTTTACGACTTGCATCGTTTTCAAACTGCATGATACAATTATTGCATGAACTAGAGGGAGCAGACTCACTGCTCAAAAGGAGGCTTCCCAGCTTTAATAAAAACAATCAGCCGGGTGCTCTCCTTGGTGCTGGAAGAGCACTGATTGTGTTGCTATGATGGACGAAACTGAAAAAAATATTATTTTATCTAATATAAGGTTTTGTTTCCTCCTGACCAGTTTTGATTTGTATTTCTGGTTTTATTTATTTTATTTCTTATTTCATGTAGTGACTTTAGCTGGCATTGTCCAGTTAATGCAGATCGTTTTCAAATACATTTCTTTTGTGTTGTTCATCTATGTGATTCTGATCTGAGTGAGCTTAATTTTGTGAATATATTATTGTGTACTACTGAATCAACCAAATGGCAAAGCATAGTAATGTTTTAAGCAAAGGGGCATAATAGAAATGTTTTCAGCAGGTCTATTAGACTACCTTGATGCATTGGTATCGCTCATTGTCCCACACAAACATAGCCTTTGTCCCCCATCTGGTGAGTTGGGATCTGGTCACCCAGGCATGAACAGATGACGTTCAAGACTTCTGGGGGCGACACCGTTCCACTCATCTGAGTTGACGTTAGCAGCGGCGTTTCTGGAACACATGCTCTGTAAATTACAACGCAAAAATAAAATAAAATAAAAGAAGGTAATTTGTAAAACCTGGTCTCTAAAAATAATTTGAAAGTATGAAATATGAACACTGCATAGATATTGTTACACATTTGTGTTTTGATTGAGACGGTCTCATCTTTAAATGCATTTTTCATCAATCTCTAGTTTTGAAGCATTGTTTGCAGTAATTTTGAAAAACATTTTCTCTCCATACTGATGGTGACTCCAAGCTCGTGTCTTGTCTTGCGCCTTGAACTTTGGGACGTTCTGTCCTGTCAGATCGCAGGCTTTGATGTATTTCGTTAGGATTTCAAATACAATACAATTTAATTACGTTTTCCTACAGCTACAAATCCAAAAAGCACGTTATGCCCATCTATTCACCCCCTTTACTCCGATAACCTTAAGTAAAACCAAGTACAACCACTTTTCTTCAAACGCAGCATCAGCTGGACCGTGAAGATTGACCCAGGGAGGTGGCTCCAGTTAGAAAGTCATGGGAGTACCTGGCAGAGGAGGCTGGCGGGAGAGCCTGCTCCAAAACTAGGGATGCCACTAGGCAGAAAACAGCAGCTTTTAGCTGTGGTTAAGGGCGAATGATAGGAATAACCCAACATCAGAAGGGAGAGATCTCTGCTATTTCTCTGCCACTATAAGATAAAACTAGATTAATGGTAGAATGACAACAACAGAGAATCATTGGGAACAGAATATCCCTGTAAGGTGACTGACTTTCAACTATTTTGCGAAGAGCAATTTGGCAAACATTTCCCTCACTGGTTGTTCACTTAAAGGAAACGCAATGAAGGTTTTGATAGTAGCATGATAACATGTGTTGATGAACCTTGTTTTGTTCTGGTATTGTCTTATTTTTTGTTTTTCTCTCGCTTCCTTGTTTCCAGCGTTCTGTAAAGTGGGTGTGGGGATCTGCTATGACATGCGCTTCGCCGAGCTCGCTCAGCTCTACAGCAGGAAAGGTGAGCAGCCGGGGAAAAAAGTGACTCATTTGAACTGTCGTGGAGAAACAGCCGAACAAATACGTTACGCTCCCTCAGGCTGTCAGCTGCTGGTTTACCCCGGAGCCTTCAACATGACCACAGGCCCCGCCCACTGGGAGCTGCTGCAGAGGGGAAGGTGAGGAGTTGAATAGTCCTGGAGGATTTTAGTCTGAGGACGCCGAAGGGACGCGACACGCAGGACATTCATCTGATCATTTTACGAATACAACGTTTTTAAATCAATTGCAGCGGGTCCTCTGCTGCACGTTCAACGTTGTTCATTATTTAATCTTTCAGGGCCGTCGATAACCAGGTGTACGTGGCCACGGCATCACCTGCACGTGATGAAGCGGCCTCCTACGTGGCCTGGGGTCACAGCACTGTTGTAAACCCCTGGTAAGAGTATGGGAGCATAGGAAGAGCAACTGGTTTTTCTGGTTGCATCTTTTATCGTCCCTGAAAAGGCAAACGCAAACAAACTCACTGTTGCGTTGTTCAATTGGATGTGACAGGGTTTATGGGAAAAAAAACAGCGTTTTGGATTGTCTGCATGACTTTCTGAAAGAGTTTGGGTCTGTTTTTACAGGGGAGAGGTCATCGCCAAGGCCGGGCCGGAGGAAACCATCATCTACGCTGATATCGGTGAGCTTCTGAGGTCTTCCCCTCTGCCCCGAGGTTGATCTAGAAAAGCTGCACATGTTTGACTTTGAATGGAAAACAAGAACGTCGAGTAGAGAAAAAAATGTCCGACAAACAAAAACTCCCAGCAGTCGGGTAAAAGTGTGGAAAAAACGTAGAGTTGGATTTCAGGATCTAACAGGTCTTGATGGGAAGGAAGAAGGAAAATACTTTCATGTCCAGACTTTTCCCTGTGCCTTTTAACCTGTTGTATTTTCATTCATCCTCTTTTCCTATTGCTCTTCCCTCCTCCTGCCTCCCTTTTCATCATATCCTTCAATCCTACCACCTTCCATTCGTTAGACTGCCTTTTCCTGCGGTAACTGTGCTTATGATAGTATTATTCTTTCATACTTAAAACTATCCGTGGATGTGTGTCCTGACTCCAGACCTTCAGTACCTGGCCAACATCCGGCAGCAGATCCCAATCACCTCTCAGCGTCGAGACGACCTCTACACAGTGACGTGTGTGCAGCCGGGATCTGGATGAATGGTGTTCTTTTAAATGTGAATCGAGTAAATCCAACTTTTCAATTATTGCCAACAGGGAGATGGAGGTACTGCGAAAGGCCAGGAAAGTTTGAGTCAGAGTCCATCAGGTTCAGGGCCAGCCTTGATGCGTTGAGCTGGGTGTCTCTTCTGTGGTGTGTTTGAGTTCATTTGTGTCCAATAAATTATTGCAATGAAAAACCGAAGGATTCACTGTTGAGAATGAAACTGCGAGTGGATTTCTTTTCTGGTTCCTCACACAAATCCAGATTAATAATAAAGAAATCTCAATTTGAATGTGTTGGTTTGGCAAACCAACCCTAAACCTCCTGCACAGTTGTTACATTTAAAAGTCTGTAAATTATTACGGTTGCCATAACGGCTGCTACACCAGGAAAAAAGAGCCCGGGTGTTTTTTTTAATAAGCTGTACAATAACTTGTATTTAACCAGAATCTATCCTTTCTGATTGTTGTTCATGCTTGAGCTCAAAAATGACTAAGTCAGTTGTAATAACTTGTACCTTCTACTTTTCTTAAATCCTTTTAAAAAACATAATAAAAATCTTTGGAAACCGTCTCATTACACTTCTTCCATTCATTTTGCTACAGACCATCGACTCATAATAGAGCTTTAAGATAAAATAAGACAAGCTCAACTCAGCATTTTTTAAATAGCAGAATCTGGGTTATAAAGACATGTCAGAGCTTTTCACAAGGCAAACACAATAATGAAATGCACGTAATTAGCAAATGTAAGATTTTTCCTCAACGTACAAGGTCCCAAAAGAACACATAAGGCTGCATCATTGTATTTGTCATAAGAAGAATCGTGTTTTTTGCTTGTTTTTTTGTCCCAGAGATTAAGAATAATGATGTTTGTCAACTGCGTAGACTGTACTTGGCAGAAAATGAGATGGAAATTTGGTTCCAGTGAGTAATAATAAAAAAATAATCAATAAAAATAATCAAAATGGCAAAGATTCAATCAGCTCCAGCACAGAAGAACACAACAATTTACCTAAAGCGATTCTATTGGCAGAGTTTATGCACTGGTGGGTCATGTACTAGGTTGCTCTTCAGATTTAAGAATGACCCCCCCCCCGCCCACGAGCTGTTTTTGCACAGATTAGTTTGTGATACTTGAAGAGCTCATGTTAGATTATACTGAGAGGTAAGTGGTGCTTTCCCAAGACAGTAACCCCTACAACACCATTAAACGAGCTGCGTGTTCTTTCCAGAGCAACGGGAGTGCATGGTGAAGTTGGCCACCTAGAGTTTGGACCCCAATCCAGCACCAAGCGTGCTCGATCTGGGACAGAACTAAAAGACACAGACAATCTATCAGATTGAGTCTTCCTTCTCTTCACGGGTTCCACAGGATAAGTGAGCCTCATTGCATGTGAACCAGATCTCCAGAGCATCTCCAGCAACTAAATACCATCTCAGTGATTCAGGCTTTGTAAGAACACTGTTTGTGTCATGGTATCGGTGTGCTTATGTGTTTGGAAATGAATCCTTTTAAAATGATTCAGAAGTTTCACTCCCAACTATCATTTTGAAACACAAGATCACATTAAGACATCAGCGTTGCCTTCACAACCATCAGTTTATGGGCTGTCAAATCTATACTACTTACACTAAAGGACAGAGCCGTTACCATTTTGAATAGTAACAGGCTGCAAGTAAAAGACGTTCACACGTCAGTCTCTTTTGGCTCCGGCATCATGGCCTCCGCTGCTTGCTTGTACTGATATCTTCTACCTGATGAAAACAAACATTCATTTAGATGCAGCAACAAACACAGGATGTCCAACTTTCAGCGAGCAGTTGAGATTTTTCCTTTTGATGGAACGGTTAGACGACCCGGTCTTACAGGGGTGGTTTTATTTTTATTTTTAAATACCTTACAAAATTATTTACACCCTTTGGACTGACCTTTTTTTTTACATACGTATTTTATTACAATTTGTTGTGATAGTCTGAAACACGTTAGTCCATAAATTCGAAGTGGTAGGAAATGAAATCAAGAGCCTGTCTGTGAACATCACAGATTCTGGATTGGATTTAAGTCTGAACACTCCGACACGCTTCGATCTGAACCATTATTTATATTTAGGTTTGTCATCCTGCTGAAAGTTGAGCCTCCACCCCTGTCTGAAGTCTTCTACGACCAGGTTTTCTTTCAACAATGCCCTGTGTCGTCTCGACCAGTACGCAGTACCGGGCCACTTCTACATCTCAGGCTTTAAATGTGCTTGAATTTACTTTCAGCTTTTCTGGTTGAAAAGAAAATAAATCGCACTTGTAAGAAAAAAGGCCGTAGTTTTGAGGCGTATCACTTGTTGTGCATGGTACCAATACTTTTAAATCTTGAGTACTGAGACTGTCACATCAGTCCGTGTTACAGACCGTGCACTGATTAAAGCCCCCTTAGTTACTTGTCCACAATAACGCCCTGAGGTGTAATACTGAGAAACTCACACCTTGAATTCGGCTTATGTGGACTTTATTTCAAACTTCTTCTTTCTTTGTAATTTCACTAAAGTTAAACTACTGAATCAGACTCAAAGCACTGATTGGTAGTAGGTTTTCACCACCTAAAGCATTTGAATGTGAGTCAAAAAGGTCACTATTTCACCAATACACCTTTACAATGCCTGTTATATGACTTGGGGGGTAGGGGAACTGCACCCGTACCTAATCGGACCTTTCTAACACTGTTTGATAGAGAGCAGATTTTTATTGTTCACTAAATCCTCCCACCCAAACTGTGGATCTGTGAAGTTTCTTTAATTTTCATGAGGGCCTGAGGTACGTGACCTTTATATTAAATATAAAACGGCAAACCTCCAATACCTTCATGACTTGTTCATAAGAAAAGGACCATTTGAAACTTGTTTTGTGTTTGATTTGACAACAGTCTTAAGTAAAACACTTTAGAACACCAAGAAAACTTAAATGGAATAATCTACATTTAAGGAAAATAAAGGACAAAGGCATACAACTTTAATCCTAAACAGCGATATCACTTAAAAGAACTGCCTAAAATTGACCCAGTTATCTAAAATATTTCTTAGTCGGATTTTATCTTCGGCTAAATCTTTCAAGAGCAGCAGGTTGCAGACTCCTGGTTCATACAGATGGACGTTTTTGTTACCCAGTCTCAGAATGATGAATTAAAAAGAGCTCCAATCAGATAATTTATTAACTTTATGAGCTTTAAACATCTCAACAACACTATCTCTGAGCAGTCTGTCGTTCCATAACTTATTCCAGCAAAACTCCGAACATGTGAGCTCAAATAGATATCATGTTGGACTCAATTTAATAATTAGGTGACAGATTTTAATTAGCGGTAACAAAGTAAGGAGGTATCTATACAAATGCATGTCGCCACGCTTTTTACTTCACAGAGAAAATAAAGCAATCTATCATCATTTTCATCATCCTTACACTTCCACATAAAATTTCTAATAAAAACCCATCAAGATCTTTTTTTAGATGTGACAGAATATGAAAAAAGGTTGAAGAAGTGTAAATAATTTTGCAAGGCACTGATTGTTGGATGTACTCGGGTTTAACATCACGGTGACTTTCTCTATCTGGACTGTAAAACGTGGTAGCTAATCAAAAAAGAAGAACCAAAGACACATAGAGGGAACCTTTCTTTTTTACACCTCGCTGAACATTATAACGAACATGCAAAACTATTTGTTTAAAACCTGACTAGCAGCCCCAGCCAGAGACAAAAAGCAACTGCTTGTGTAGATTTAGTGCAAATGCAAATACATTATGGTTTCACACAAACTCTATCCTCTCTCCAAGGTTGAATATCAAACCAATCCTCATTTGCATGAAAGAAGGTTTCCTCTTGTTGCTTTCTGAGCTGCTCACCTCTCCGTTGTTCTTCGTTCTCCTTCCTCCTCCTCTTGCTGATCTTGTCCAGGTGGATCTGATAGTAGACCCCGGCTATCACCATGACGGCAACCACCATGCACAGGACCGTGCTGAAGATCCACATGCCCTCCGACGCACGACTCCCCGCGGTCTTGGCGCTCGCTCCGTCTACGGACCCGACGGATGTGGACATTAACAAACCGATGGGGGTGCGTCTGTGATGCGACCGGTGGAGGACTCACATTGGATGGACAGCGTTTCGTTCATGGACGGATTCTCGATGAGGCACGTCACGGTGGCATCAGCGTGGATAGTCAGGCGGGTTGTTATGTTGTACAGGCGAGAGCCGGGCAGCGCCTCAGCCTGGGTGCTCACTGAGCCGTCGGGGGCCTCCTGGGTGTTGTTGATGAGCCAGCGAACTGCAGGCTGGGGGAAACCTCCTGAAGACTGACACAGGTAAGTCGAGCTGTCTGTGGGATCCTTCTTCACTTCAGGGATGCCGAAACTGGCTGCAGAAACAACCATCAGACACAAAACATTAAGCTTTTTTAACGTTTTTTCACGAGGATTTAACATGTACCGGTACGCCTTTGAAAAGCAAAATGTATTATATGGTTTCCTAAGTGACAGATGTGTGTTTCAAGCTTATGTTTCTGTTAAATATTACAATTATGGCTTCCAGGTAAGGAAACCCCAAGATCCTGTATCTCAGAACTGCAAACCAGTAAATAACATCAAACTACAAATAACAAATAACTGCTTTTTGATACCAGACTGTCTTTGTGCTGTAAGGCACATTCAGTCAAGACTTGGTCAGGACTCCTTTAGCATATATTATTAGATCAAAGCAGATTGGAGAAGATCAGATGGTGGTTCTGATGAGGTGTTCAGGATGCCCGGATCACTTTAATAGAGACTTTTAGCTCTTCTCATCTTCCTCTTGCCAGTACTGCATGTTCATTTTAGCATTCAGATCAGGATGTTTTGTTGCCCATCTAACACAGTCATCCAGTGTTCATTAAAGCATGTATTGGTATGATTTTGCAGAGATCAAGAGTAGCTAGAAAAACTAAATTGAAAATCTCCATGAAGGTTATCAGCACAACTTTTTCTGCTTCTCTCTGATTCAGGAGTGTCTTAGTGCTCCGGGAGGGACGGTTATATTTGTGTTTGTTTTTAAACTAATCTATACCTATTGCTTGGTCACATTTTATACCACGCCCTTTTTTTCCTTCCACTAAACTTCCTATTAAAAGGCTTGGATACAAACCTCCTGGTACATTCTCAGATGATTGCTTTTAATTGGCTTATCTCAGTGGAGAGTGATGGATTCTGTTTACAAGACAAGTCTGACCTGCAGCTCTTCTGACTTCTTAAACATATGTATTTTGAATACCTAATGCATTGAATTCTCAATTTTTACACAGACCGACACTTAAAATACCAGATATATTGTTATAGACACAGTTATGGTTGTCATTAGATTGGAAACTATGCTTAAAAAACTGATAAAGTCGATCACAGCTGTAATAACTCCTTCAGTAAAGTAAATTACCGCCCTACTGATAGATTTCACTGGTCTGGGACTGACCTGCTACCCTCAGGCACCTGCTGCACAGCGGGGAGCTCTGGTTCTCCCCGGACAGCAGGAAGAGGCTGTATTCACTCCCGTCGTGTTTGGGGTGCGCTGATGGCAGCTCCAGGGAGAAATTTCCAGTGGGAAGTGCATCTGTGGGAACCCTGGCGTGATTCACGCTCCACGTCTCCACGTTCCCGTCCTCGTCCCACAGTGACCTGAACACGGCTCTGTCTTTGGTCCTCCACTCGATGGAGACGTTCAGGGACGCTCTCAGGTTGGGGCAGCTGCAGGGCAGGGACACCGGCCTGCCCACGACTCCAAGGACGCATCCTTCCTCTTGCGCAGACAGAGAAAGCAAAACGTCAGAGACGAATGCGTGAACTTAGGTCGGATCTCCAGGATGACCTTACCCAGACCGGCGCACCAGCAGGCGCAGCAGAGCAGGAGCGCAGCGCTGCGCCACGGTGCCGGCATCTCCTTCAGCGGTGCGAATGAGCTCAAACGAGCCCCGCCGGCACGGCTCTACAGCGCCAACCGATCCATCACTGGCACACCTCAGACAGGTAAGACACTCGTCGGCCTCACTTCCTCGTCGCCCGCTGAGCCACACGCACGTCTTCCCACCCGATCAGCCGCGCGTCCATGCCCGACCCGCTGCTTTTTTAGGTCGGTTCTGGTTTGAAACCTAAACAAATCCCGCGGATTGAAGAGCCAAGACAAGAACAGGGAAGACTGCGGGCTCGTCCAGGTGAATCAAGGTGAGGCCAGAGCTGAGAGGTAAACCTGTTGGACTGCTCTTTTAGGCCACACACACCTACACACACCTACAATGCTGTGAAGGAAGTCTAAGACCAATGAGCTGCGAGGGAAATATTCTGAATCATGAATAATAAGTTAGGACAGTGGCGCCCTCAGAGCAGGGCCAGAGGGGGCCACGTCCCTCACTTTGGTGTCTAATATTTGATGCACGCTTCAAGAAAGAAATGACACAAACTTATACTTGCTTGGAGTAATGGCAAGGCAGGTTTATTTGTATTGCACAGTTTCGTGTACAAGACAATTCAAAGTGCTTTACATAAGAAAAAAGATCAGAAAATAAAAACAATACAATCAGCTTTGAATTTAAAAGAAATAAAATACAAATAAAAATAAAATAATAATAATAATACTCAGTTGCTATATGCACAGTTAAATAATGCTGTTTTCAGCCTGGATTTAAGCAACGGCAGAGTTGAAACCTGTCTCACCTCTTCAGGAAGACTGTTCCAGATTTTAGGAGCATAAAACTGGAATGAAGCCTCCCCTAATTTGGTCCTGTAATGAGCATGTATGTATGTGTGTATGTGTGTGTGTGTGTGTGTGTATGTATGTGTGTATGTGTATGTGTGTGTGTGTGTATGTATGTATGTATGTATGTATGTGTGTATGTATATGTGTATGTATGTGTGTGTGTGTGTGTGTGTGTGTGTGTGTGTGT
>JAVLVB010000815.1:12859-44962 GCA_032876305.1 Orestias chungarensis
GTGTGTGTGTGTGTGTGCGTGTGTGTGTATGTATGCGTGTGTGTGTATTCAGTTATTTTATTTGGCTTGATTGGGTTGCTGATTTTTTTTCTTCCTTTTACAAATCTAATGTTTCTAATATTAAAAGCAAAAACTCGACTTCTTTCTATATTGCACAACGTCTCAACAACGTTTGGTTCCTCCAGAGCTGCAGTAGCGGCTCCGCGGCCGCGGATTGCGCTGCAACTTCTGAGCGCACCGGAAAGAGGAGACTCGTCCCTGAACAGCTGTGGCCTGCAGCGCTGTTTACTCTCGGGTCTTGTTCCCGAGGAGCCTCGACGGTAACCATGAAGCCTCTCGGCTCGGTCTTTTCGCGGCTCGCTCTCGGAGCTCGGTTCTGGCCCAGACCAGCCGCGGCCTGCGGGCTTCTCCGCACGGGACGGACCTCCGTCCCGCAGACCCGGAGCCCGCCGGCGCTCTCTGCCCGCAGCCTGAGCGGCGGGTTGGACCTCGGCGGCGGTTCTGGTCCACAAGAGGACGTCCTGGAGGAGAGCGAGGTGGAGGAGCTGTTCCGGCAGCAGGACCCGGCGGGGCTCGGACAGGGACGGCACAGGGTGTTCATCGTCCACCCGGATGTGAAGTGGGGCAGAAGGAAGCAGCACCTGACCACAGGTAGGGATCCCAGCCCGCAGGTGAGAGCGGCCGGCGCTCCCCGCAGTCCTTCCTCACCGTGTGCGCGTTTCCAGCTGAGCTGATGATGGCCGAGGCTGAGGGTCTGGTGAACACCTTGGACAGCTGGACGGTGGTGGACCGGATCATCCTCTCCACCAAGACACCACAGAAGAAGAGGATATTTGGGAAGGGCAACTTCCAGTTTCTCACAGGTGAATCCTCTGTGAAGCCGATCAGCAGCCGGGGGGGTGTCTGATGGGAGATCTAATCCAATCTAACCTGTGTGCGGTTCTGTCCAGAGAGGATCAGGCAGACAGCAGGAGTCACTGCTGTGTTTGTCAACGTGGACCGCCTATCTCCTCTGTCTGAGGTGAGGCCCGAGTGAAGCGGCCCGTGCCGAGTGAGCGTCCTCCTCTCACCTGCTGCCTTCATGTCTTTCCCACCTCCAGAGGGAGTTCGAGCAGGCCTGGGGGGTGAAGGTCTTCGACCGGTACTCGGTCGTTGTCCACATTTTCCGCTGCAACGCCAGAACCAAGGAGGCCAAGCTGCAGATCGCGCTGGCAGAGATCCCCTTACTGAGGTGATGTCTACCTCTGCTTCCTGTCCTGTGTGTCGCTCCATCCGTACTCGCTTGATCCAAAAACCCCGTTGTCTGTCCCTGAGTGATCTACTCTTGCAGGTCGCGACTGAAAAACGAGTTTGCAGATTTGGACCAGCAGGGTGGAGGTTCGAGGTACATCGGGGGTTCAGGTGATGCGGCCCCGAGACGTCATGCGCGCCGCTGCGCCGACCTTAGACGTCTGATTTCACCTTTCCCGGTGGCGTTTCTCTCTCCCAGGGGAGACGCTGTACGAGGTGCAGCAGAGGCTGCTGAAGGAGCGGGAGATGAAGATCCGCGCGACGCTGGAGAGACTCCGTAAAAAGAGGCACCTGCTGCGGGCTCAGCGCAAACACAGGGAGTTCCCCGTCGTGTCTGTGCTGGGGTACACCAACTGCGGTGAGAGCCTGGAAAGCGGCTTCTCTCTGAGAGCGTCGGGACGCTTCGCTCGTAATGCTTCGCTCTGCCCACATCGGTGCAGGTAAAACCACCCTGATCAAAGCCCTGACCGGCGACAGCGGCCTGCAGCCCAGGAACCGGCTGTTTGCAACCCTCGACGTGACCGTCCACGCCGGCCGGCTGGCCAGTCACATGGCCGTGCTGTACGTGGACACCATCGGCTTCCTGTCCCAGCTGCCACACACGCTCATTGACTCCTTCTCCGCCACCCTGGAGGATATTACACACTCGGTATGGAGTCTAACATTTCTACACAATCTAGAATAAGGGAATCACTTTTTAGTACTTGAACAAAAAATCAAGAAACAGTTTATTTATGTAGCGTCAATTTACAACAGGTGTCGTCTCAAGGCAGTTTACAAGAAAATCAGTTAAAATCAAAGATACATCATAAACAAATCAATTTGAAAAAGTATCAAATCTAAGGAACCACAGCAGATTCCATCGAGTCATTGACCTGCAGCATTCACACCTCTGGAATCAGCAGACAGAAACAATGGCTTGTGTTGTTGTTGACTTTACAGCAATCCCTCATACTGAGCATGCATGTAGCGACAGTGGAGAGGAAAAACTCCCCTTTAACAGGAAGAAACCTCCAGCAGAACCATAGAGCGTAATCTAACTGTAAAACCAGAAAAGCGTAATTCCTTCTCCTCCTAACAAAGCACAACATTTATAATCTAACCAACTCTTTTCTAGCTTGCGAGGTACTTAAAAGATAACCACAAAAAAATGCATGACGCAGATGAATTTTATATAATTTCAATCAATACTATTGTCTATTTTGTGATTTTTTTTAGGATGAAGTATATTTTAAATAAACTAGCATTTTATCTATAACACACATTAGTTTGTCTTCCATAACCGAATTAACCCACCGTGAGACTCTAACCTACGGGTAAATATTGCATCAGCAGGAAATCTCTAACTTCAAAACTCTTGGACTATATTAAAAAGCAGTTGTTGCGCTCCAAACTATCCTCTACGATATGAATATGCTGCACACACACACACACATATTGCATCAACTATGTATTCTGCAGCCTCTGTTACACATTTTGCACATTAAATTACATAAGACGGGATACTTGTTGTGTTTTGAAGGTGTTTTCCGACTCTCTGCGTGTCTGTATGCTCTCCAGGACCTGTTGGTTCATGTCAGAGACGTTAGTCATCCAGAGACGGTGAATCAGAAGGCCAACGTACTGAACGTCCTGAAGAACCTGCAAATCCCACCCAGGCTCCTGAGCTCTATGATCGAGGTTCACAATAAAATCGACCTGCTGGACAGGTGAGAGTCCAGACGTACCCGCTGGTCCCAGTAAAACGCTGGAGGCCGAGGAGCTGCTTCAGGTTCTGTGATCCAAATCTGGATCGGCAGGAGTTTATGTGACCCGTAATTAAATGCGGCCATCAAACGTCTGTGTGAATAGTTAACGACCCTGCAGCGACCCGCATACACAGAACAATGTAGAAGCAGAGATCGCGATAAGAGGATGGAAGCTAAGAAAATCGGAAACCAAACTGGGAACTGCTCGTTTCAGCTGCTGTTTACGTCCAGATTCACGTTTGGATAAAAATAGGACACGACCGTTGGTTTAGAAACGCTTTGGAAACTATCGGATATGTTTTAGAATTAGCAGATATGAAAGCGACACAACTAAGTTTTGTTTTTTTTGTCATTTGTGAAAACGTCAGAATTGGTTAAAAAAAAAAAAAAAATATGGGATGCTTGGCCTAAATCACATAAGACCAGAGACTTCTGGGTCTGATTCTGGGCTCCACTATTCAGGGAAAAACAATCAAATCCAGTTATGACTGATCTAATTTAAAATTAAAATAATGTAGAAATAGGATGAATAGTTTCTGTTCAATATATGATTATCCACTTTTAGTTTGACCCCTGTCGTAAGGCATCAAAATCAACTTGGATCAAATTCTTTGTGCATAATATGTTTTATTATAATCCTTAAATTGTGCACAACACTAAGCAACAGAAGTAGCACCCTGATCAGCGAGACGTGTCGATCATATAAAAAAAACCGCCTCTCCTGACATAACCTAAATATTGAACCTTTCTGTGCGCTCAGTTACGAGAGCTCGGAGCCCGACGCGCTGCTCATCTCGGCGCTGCAGGAGCGTGGCCTGGACGAGCTGAAGAAAGTCGTGGAGGAGAGGATTGTGAAGTCCACGGGAAAACAAACTCTACACCTGAGAGTTGACCTCCGCTCGCCCCAGTTAAGGTCAGAACGGGACGTTTTCGTGCTTTTGTTGGCGTTTGTGTTTGACGAGAGGTGAACATGCGTGCCCGTTCACAGCTGGCTGCACAAGGAGGCCGCCGTTCAGGACGTGCGCGTGAACGCAGACGAGGGATCTGCCGTGGTGAAGGTCATCATCAGCGCCGCCGCCCACGGTCGCTACAAGAAGCTGTTCGAAGGTGGATGAGAGAAAGAGCGAACTCAAGAACCACACAGAGCTCATAAAAAAAAAATACTGTACTGTGGTTAAAAGAACAAATCTGGAGCAGAAAGAGACGTTTTGTTGTAAAAAATATATATTGATTACAAGTTAAAGATAGAAAATCTTCTCAGGTAGAACAAAAACAATCAACAGTAGCTTGATTGTTTGCTTTTAAATCAGCAGAGATAAAAAATTATTGTGCAGGATAGGTCAAAAATTATAATTGGATGTAAATCTGAAATCCCAGCTAGTGCTGCTCTCTCATCTGGGCGGAGCTCTTGGCTCGCAGCTTGTGGTTCAACGCAATCACCAGCGAGCAGAGTGGCAGGGGCCCCACAAAGTCCCCCGCTATGATGTTGATGCTGCTCCGGTCCGACCCAGGCCTCTGCCTCTCCACCCAATCACTTAAGCACTCCCAGTTGCTGAAGGTCAACGTCCGCAGGGATTCCTTCGGGTTCTTGGCGATGTAGGCCCTCGGCGCCGTGAGGTTCAGCCCGGAGACGAAGAACCCCTCTGCAGAGATGAGAAGACGCCGTGAAAGCTCTCAGGAAATGCTCTCAATTTTATTGCTGTGCTCCCCATGTTGTGGCATTACAACCTCACATTTGTTTTATTTTATTAAAGCTCTATGGGATAAATCAACCACATGTAAGGCATATGTATGAAGTGGAAGAAAAACGTTTTAAACTCTGATACCCCCAAAATTAAATGCCAGCAATCGTCTTTAAAAGTCACCGGTTAAGGAAATATAATCTAGCAGTGTGTAATTTAATCTCTCTTTCTTGAAACTCACTGACTTCAAATAATTTTTTGTTACATTTATGCGTTTTGTAAAAATAAAATATTAATAAAAATGTTTACAAAGTACCGGAAGCACAAGTGTTTCAAGAAATTGACAATTTAGGATCATTAAAATTTAAAAACTACTAAAAATATCAACAATTATATAATGCTGATTATTTGCCAGAAACTAGCAGCAATTTGTGTTTAAATACCAGTTTTATTCATGGAATAAAAAACATTTCCATGAGAAAACAAAGCTTTTAAATTAATACGATTTAATCTGAAAAATACATATAAAAGCTGTATTTTTGAATAGACAAAAAAATCAATGTGTTTGTTAAAAAGGGCTGATTGTGATGGGTTTGCTGTTGTAGGGACAGTAACGGCAGCCGGTCTTCGGTTGAAGCACCGAGGTCAAAGATATTCTGACCGTCACCTCATTAGATATTAAAACGCTTTCTCTTGTTTCCTGCTGACACTGTAGGAAACAAGAGAATTTCCAGTTGCTTTTGCACTGATCCTTTAACTCTCATGTTGATCTTTTTTACATCTACACTGTCACTAGGGTAACATCTGAAAATAAGACAAAAAATAGCATAAATTATATTCCCTCATCTCTGACCTCCTTTGAAATGCAGTTATAAGGACATAAATGTATCTCTCTTATTAGGTTGTGTGTGTGGCAGCTAGTTTGAAACCATCTGAAATATATAGCATTTATTACAGCCAGCCTAAAAAAAAAAAACACTGAAGTTTAACCGTTTTATAGCCAATCTGATTCAATTTATGTTGTAAAAAATATATGTCAGATATAGAAAGTGGGGATGATCTGACTAAATGTTTTCTTTCCAAAAACAGAAAATTGGGTAAATTTGGCCAAAAACATAATAGAGATTTTAGTTTTTTTTTACTTGCCACAAGCATACACTCAACTAGGTAACCACCAGAGGAAAATGCTCAGCTAGGACCAAATTTGCAGCTTTTAAACCCATCTTGAAAACAGTATGTAGAAGAAAACTTCAAATACATGTCACCCTAAACACACCTTGCCCAAAGAAACACGGTGGTGGCAGCGTCATGCTGTAGGGATGATTTTCTGGTGGTGGACGGATGGGTCAGGCTAATCACCTGAGATCTGAAGAATACTAGTTAGATTGAGTTGAGTCGGCGAGTTTCACGTTAGATCAGAGGACCGGTCTGGTATTGAACCATACTGGAACTGACCCAGTCGAAGCACACAACTGAATCCAATAGAAAATCTTTGGTGCGATTTTAAAGCTGACCAACAGGCATCCAATCTATTAACCTAATAACATTTGGACCATGGCAAACTTTGCACCCTGCAAGTAAGTAAGTGGAGTGAAACTTGTTTGTTTTCTCTCCTAACTTACAGTTTTGTGCAATTGTGTGTTGGTGTAAAAACATAAGTTCCCAATGAATTCTAGAAATGACTTAAAAATGTGGACAGTGAGGGGATCTGTACATCAACTAACCTGGACGTCCCAAGTCTTTGTTCCAGTCCAGGTAGTGTATCACTTCTTGTGCCGTTTTTTTGTTCGCCCACCAGTACGGTACAGCGGGCCACAGCTGAGGATGTCTTTCCACAAGCTGGGAGTCATAGGACAGAATGACCTGGTAACCTGAGGCCCACAGACTGCGCAGACTCAGGTCCGGCTCCTGTTTGGTGCCAGAAAACACACAGTGAGGCTGTATCTTGCATTTGGAGTGTAGATCCGGTGCAGAACGACGGGAGCGGACCTTTCGGGGACACAGTTTTGATCCAAACAGCCTCTTCAAGCAAGATATGAACAGTTCGTGGAACTCATCGTCCATTCCCTCAAAATGGCGGCACGCCAGGATGACGACCTCCTTGGGGTGAGAGGTCAGCCAGTGGGAGACGCATTCAAGGGTTTTCTGTGGAGCGAGGGGAACAACTGATGTTGGAGACCGCGAGAAACCAAAATGAAAGCAGTTAAAAGTGACCTGAACTCACCAGAACCGTCAGGTGTGTGTATATGACGTGCGTGAAGTAGAGCGCCTCGGACAAGTCGTTGGGTTTGTGTGCGACGCGGAGATCGAAATACCGAACTCCCTTGGAAAGCTGCTCCTCGATGCTTTTGTCCTGAAGACGAGAACAAGCCACTCATGAAAAATTGTAACAAGCATGGCCGCAAGTCTCTCCAGAGCTCAAGGTCACATCTGCCCGGACCATCGCCACCACCATGCTTGGCAGTAGGTGAACTGTACTTTTACTAAACCGATGTGTCGCTTTTACCCCGGACAGAACGGAGACCTTTGAAACCGACGCTTTTATCCAAAGGTCTTGAAGATCATCAGGATGTTTCTTCGTATGTTTCATGACCTCTGACCCTAACAGAGATGTTGTCATGGGTTCTTTCGGGACGCCCTGTATGAGCTACTTGAATCATTTTGACAGAATGGCAACTCTTGGTAACGTTCAACGCGGTTTCATGTTTTCGCCTACTTCGTTCCGTCAGACGGGTTCCGTAAAAGTGAACGCCTCGTTCAAAAAGTACACCAATAACTCTGACGATGAAATCAGGTCTAAAATGGTTTTTTCCATCACTTAAATTTAAAATCGTGTTTAAAAATCGCCTTCTCTCTTTACTCCGGCTATCTTTGTCTGATAGTAGAACCTGTTTAATGATCCTAAACGTTCCAGTGTGACAAAAAGCAGCAAAAGCAGAGTAGAAATCTGGAATGGGGCAAAATTAATGCACTTTACACCATTATAGTATAAAAAGCTGTCATCAGATGTGTTAACTATAGAATCACATGATTAAACAGTGATAATGAGGAACCGGCAGTTTCTCTAATCTCTGGTATTCCCCCCGTCTGTCAGCTTGGATTCTCAGCCTCTAAACTCTGACCTCCTGTTTTCGTCTCTTGTTTTCTCCGAACAAGGAATATCTATAAAAAAATAAAGTCCATTCTGCTTCTATCTCTGTCTGTTTAAACTTTGGACCTTCTCAGCTGCTGCAACCTCCATGACCCTCATTTGATTTCTGGCTCCAAAACAGCAGTTATTTGGCAGGTAAGGTCTGATAAAAAAAAAGGTTGTTTCTTCATGGCAGAGAGCCTTACAAAGTATTTTTTATAAATATGTCACAATCAAGCTATGATCTATTGTGTTGGGGTTTGAACCCATCTGGGTACTGAAGCTCTGGAACACATCTAGGGTTCTCATTCTGGCGGAAAGGGAACATCCACTGTTTGAGACTCTTAACAGCTTTACATAAGGCACTTTTCTCAACCAATCACCCCATCAACCTCCAGCTTGAGGGGAGATTACGCATTTATTCGCACCTGTGTGCTGGCCCATTTAAAGATGAAAGGTCTGGTGAAGCAGTAAAAGACTCCATCCAGGAGTCGGAACAGGTCCGACTCAGACCTCAGCAGGGGCGACGTTATGTCCAGACAGTAACTCATGGCGTCATGGCTCCCTGTGAGAACAACATACCACAAGATGTTAAGAGACTTTCAGGAACTGGAAACCATGTCATGTAAAAACCGGAATGGTAGGACCAACCCAGAAACACCTCCTTACTATTGTTTTTAGTTTCACTTTATCTCATGTATTTGTTTGTTTTTACAGCCTTTCAATGTTCTTTTCTTTGTTGTTTAATGTTAATGTTCCTTTTTTCTGTCTCTGTAATTAAGTGATCCTTAAAGATTGTTGTTTCCGCCACTACTTCTACTTTAGTAAAAGCCAAAACACAGTTGGGTAAATGTAAACATGAAATCAGGCTTTGCAGTTCAACTATAGCTGATACTGATTCAATCTAATGGGTCTGAGTTTGATTTGAACCCCCAAGACAATAGTGATAGTTGTTGTTCACATGGCTGTTTAAATCCCTACATTTGATTGGCTAAAGTAGTCTGCTTTAATGTGTATTTGATCATTGGCAATTAGTTGGAAGTTTCCAATGAACTCAAAGCTCTTTAATTTAGACAAACAAACATACGACAAATCAAAGTTTTTATAGGCCAGCATCTAAAAAAAACAGCATTCACAGAGATTTGAATTACATATTAACTCAAATGATGACAATAGAATAAATAATAAATATTAGAGCTATGCATAAAAAAATAAAATAAAGCAGCACGGGTACCTCAAATGAAAACTTTATGAAGGTAGGCTATACTTTAAGTTTAAGCCTTGAGTGTGTGGACTCTGCATCTCTAAATAAGGATTTTAAAGTGGTTTCTGTAGGAAATGGTTTAAAAATGTTGTTTTGAAACAAATTCAACAGGACATCTTTACAGCTGTTTAAATAAAAAATACACAGATAAATAGATACAGAAGATGTGAGCACGGCTGTGGGTCTAGGTGAGAGGAAGATTGGACTACCAGGTATGGCCAGCTGGGTCAGAGGAACGTCCCACAGATCCTCCGGGAGAGCAGACATCCATTCCTGGTTGCTCACATCCATGTCCGGTCGTGGGTCTCCGGTCTGCGGCTCCGAGCAGCCAAAATTGACAGTCGATCACGTGATCGATCTGCTTTCTCTCACCAGACTCCACAAGCAGCAGCAGCAGGAAAGAAGAGCAGGACGGGAGGAGAGAGTCGCTGTTTCCTGGTTGCAGTGACGGCATGTCTGCCACCAGAGGGCGCGCGATCATCTGAATGGGCTCCCAGACGGCCATCTTTCAGCTGATGCTTAAAAACGGCCTCACACCGAAGCCTGTGGTGGTGATGTGACAAGATGAGAACTTATAAAGCTTCCTGTAGCAAATAATCTGTAAATGTTTCGTGAAACCTGAACAAAAAGCCCCAATTTAACGTCAAGAATGAAGAATCAGTTTATTTATATAGCGCCGATTTACAAAACAGACGTCGTCTCAAAGCACTTTACCAGAATTCAAATCAATTCAAATCATAGACACATCATAAACAAATGAGTTTAAAAAAAGTTTCCAGTCAAAGGAAACCCACCAGATTACATCGAGTCATTGACTTGCAGCATTCACTGCACCACAATGAAAGCTTGTGTTGTCGTTGACTTCACAGCAACACCTCATACTGAGCATGCATGCAGCGACAGTGGAGAGGAAAAAAGCACGCTTTAACCCGAAGAAACCTCCGGCAGAACCGGGCTCGATACAAGCGGCCGTCTGCCGCGACCAACCGGAGTTTTGCAAAGATAAAAGACACAATTTGATGCAGAGGGAACTGATAAGAGAAATGATATCAGCACCCGCAGCCGATCTCCTCCTCCAAGAAGCCGTCTCCGCTTACAGAACCTCTGACTTGGCACTAACAAGACAAAGAAAGCTTAAAGAAAACGGGTAACAGTTGAAATAAAGGCAACTGAAGCTGATTGGATTAATAGAAGAAGAAAGCAGCAGAGTGGGAGGTGGTTAGATTGTCCTCCAGCAGTTTAATAACGTAACCCTGTAGAGTGAAACATGAAAGAGGTAGAGCAAAGGAGAACAGTCTGTCAATATTGACTTCTTCCCCCAACCGAATTAGGCTGTCTTCTCTACTTCTTCCTAACTATAAGCTTTGTTAAAAAGGAAAGTTTCCAGCCTAGTGTAGAAACTAGAAACTGCCTCACGGACCGAAACTGGAAACTGGTTCCCCAGGAGAGGAGCCTGATTATTGCCACCTAGCAAGAGATCTGCTTTCTTAGCATCCGTTTGTTGAATGTTTTAATCTGCTTCCCTGGCTTAAATATGCTCAGATCTCTTAAGGGAGACTTTACCTAAAACTACTGTTGCGGTTTACCACAACGACTGGCTGCAACAAGCTCAAATACCTGTTACTCCAACTAGTCTCCGTTCAGGAAAGCCTGTGAGAGAAATCAGACTCCAAACCTCATGGAGACACTTTTACCTTACATCAGTCAAATTCACGAACAGAGAAATGAAGACACCAGAGACGGTTGGTAGTCATTTTAAATGTGTCATGGTCTGATTTTATCACATAATGTTCTGAGGTCATCCTAATGTTGTATTGTTAAACGATCTACATGAATCTATGTCATGTAATGCTTTTTTTTTTTAAATACCTGTTAAATGTGCTTTAAAGCCATTTTTGGAGCTAAATGTGACGGAGACACAAGTGAAAATAACCCAAAAGTTGTGGGTGAACCAGAGAGAACGGACATGAGAGTTTAGACATGCTTCTTTGTTTCCATCCTTCATCTTTATCTACGGATCTCAAGTAGCATTCAGAACATCGTTTCCAATCTAGTAAATGATCGCAGGATTTAGGTTTTTGGAGATGTTTTGCAGGGGTGTCCACAGAAAGTCTTGTAACAAATAAAATTGGGATGCCAAATTAAAGTCAAAACAGGATTTCATTTTCATATTAAGGGATGACGCTGTGTTGATTTTGTTTATACCTCACTAACTATATATTTTTTTCTAATCTGTGATCTTAAGATCATTTAAAGGCAACGCCAGGAGCGAGTAACACACATTAAAGGAGATTGGAACATGTCTATGGTTCATTGGGTTAGGTCTTATGCTGTTAAAAGGGATTATTTTCTTCCCACTTGCCCCACATGCTTCCTCATGGACGGAGATCATTTGATCTGCTCGCCCTAGCCTTTCTTCCAAATATCCCATTTAAGTTTGATTATATATTTCTGTACATGAGCTGGTTTTTTATCTTGCATAAGTGCCTTGATATAACTTTTTGGGGGGGGGAATCAGCGCTACATGAATAAAAACTAATTTAGCTAAAGGAGAGAAAAGAAAGCATGACAATGTAAATTAATAAATACCAGAGCTCATAAAACCATGTTTCCTCTTGAATACGTCAAACATCCCAAACCTTTCCCTCTTCTCTTTTAAATCAAATTACATTTTTAGCTTGTAGATGTTGAACTTACCATAAGTTGTAAAATAGAACACCAGAACTCCAACAATTGAATAACTAATATCCAATTTTTTATTTTCCCCTGAATTATACAGTACTTGATTTTTCTGTGTGGTTATTATAGTGTGATTCAATTCAAAAGAGCTCATCTCCACAGGCACCGCGGTGCAGCATTCACTTTTAACTCAAAGCGTTTAGCTAGAGGTTTGAAACCGCTTTTGAAATAAAACAAACACGGGTTCGTGCAACATAGTAATTTTCATGCATTTTGCATAAACTTGCATAAATAGCTTCCACATTCTGCGGTGCAACACAGGTTGTGCGGGATATAGGAACATTTTGATGTCACCTCCTGCACAGTCATTTCAAAAATGTCACACATTTCATGTGCTCGCTGAGAACACGGTCTGTGAAGTACGTCTACGACAGGGAGAGTTTAGTTGTGCCATTATTATTATTATTATTGCTTTGTTCAGCACGCCATCAAGCCGCTGTTGCCTCGTCAAAACTGATACTGAACTGAACATAAAAACGTTGGGGGTCAACACATCCAAAGCCTGTTTCCCAAACCGAAACGTGCAACGCCACTGCATCTGCAGAGTGCATACATGGTCAAATAAATGATTCAAGAGGTACAATATGCTTTCATCAGTCCCATCAAAACAAACTTGTGCGACTTTTTTCATGCGTCGATTTCCTGCTTTCTGTGCAGCAGTCACGAGGGCCACTTTAGCAGCTTCTCGTTAAGAGTAACGACGGTGGGTGCGAAGCGTCTCTCTGTGATGAAGTCCCCTGCTATGATGTTGAGAGAGCCGACTCTGGAGCCGGGGGCCTGCTCTCTGACCCAGGCGAGCAGCTCTGGATACGTGGACATCACCAGGTCCTTCAGGGACTCAGTGGGGTGGGTGCAGATGTACTTCAGGTCCTCCGTCAAATTGATTCCGGTGACGAAGAAACCACCTGCGAACAGAAAAACAAAACATGAATTACATGCCTTGGGTTTTTACAAGCATTTCCAGCTCTTACAAGCAATCAACGCCTTACCGGGTCTGCCGTGTTGTTTTCTTTCCTCAAACGCATCAATGAGCGCTCCAGCTTTGCACTTGTTGGCCCACCAGTACGGAATGTGAGGCCACAACTCGCCGTGAGCGCCGGAAATGTTGTGTTCATAGGACACGATCACTTGGTAACCCAAAGCCCACAGGTTACGTAGAGTTAACAACTCCTGAAACGGAGACATTATCATCAAGACAAGGAAGGTGTTGCCAAATCCTGCAGAGTGATGTTGCAAATGACAAAAATATGAAACCCTGCAGGAGTACCGAGTTTTTTGGTATAGAGAACACGAAAACCAAATGTACCGTTTTGGGGCAGAGTTTGGAGGTGAATATGTTGCGTATGTTTGCGAGCAGCCTCAGATGGAGCTCCTGGTTCAGACCGAGGAAGTGGCTAAAGGACAGGATCACCACCTCTTTGGGATGAGCGTCCAGCCACTCCTTTATCTCCGTTAGAACGGTCTGTCGACGAGAAGACAAGACACCGTTCACATGGCAGCGCTTGGCTTAGCAGCTTTATTGGTTTTAAACTGTAAAATCTCCCCTGTATTAAGTATGTTATTAATTGTCATATTTGAAAGCCTTTATTTCTTTTTAGTGTGATGACTTTCCGCCGACGTCCAATGAAAAGATGATATTTAAAATCACAATAACACAAAAAAACAACAACACTTTTTATACAGGAATGTGGGCTTAGTAAAAGTATAAATTAAAAACCACATTTAACATGACAACCACGTCCCGCCAGAATGCATATTCTAATTTATTTAAAGACTATGACAGACACCTGTCAATCCTGGCCAACTTTTTAAAAGTCAATGTACTTTCATGTGTAGGGAAATTGCTTCTGGATTTGGCACAGCAGCGTGCAACGTGTTAAAAATCAAAATCAGGACTTGTGCCTAAAATTTTGCCTTGTAGTTATTTTCAACACTCAAAGTACGAAGAAAGAGGGGGGGACCGTGTGGCTCAGTGGTGGAGCAGGCAGAGCCAACGGCGTTCAATGTTTGACTCTGCTTACATGATAACAGTAAAACTAAAATATCTAAACGTGAGACCTTGTGTCAAGAAAGATAAAATTGCCTCCGGTGCGAACGGTCAAGCTGACCCTGAGCAGTTGACATTGTTTCCACACATCCAGGGACCTCCAGATAAAATCTGCCACTATCTTTGGTCAGAAACATTGCAGACCTCCTTGGCAGAGAGACGCCGAAAGAGATTTAAGTCTTGGGTATCGATAAGCGCAGCCTGAGGAGAGAAGCTGACGATGCACTAAGATGCTCTCTACTTCCCTTATCTTTGGATTTTTTGGACAAACTCAGCAAGCCTCCGCTCTTGGCTGGGGTTTAATACTTCCAGAGGCATTTAGATCACAGCTATAAAGCGCAGCTTTTACTTTACCTCGACGGTGAGCGTGGTGTAAACGCCGTGGTAGAAGTACAGGTCGGCGGAGCGGTCGTTGGGCCTGTGTGCGATTCTCAGGTCGCAGTACCTGACCCCACAGTCCAGCTGCTGCTTTATAGTGAACTCCTAAAAACACACGGGATTCACGGCTCATTATGGCGGCTGTTGGACATCATTTCCACGGCGGGTTCCAGTCTAGCTTCATTACTTGCGTTATAGCCCACTTGTACACGAAAGGCCGGACGAGGGGCTTCATGTATTTGTCCAGCTTCTGGAGCATGTCCGGCTGCATGGGGTCAACGGGAGACCTATTGTTCATGTCCAAGCAGTACGTTATAGCGTTGTGGCTGCCTAATGGGAAAGAATAAATCGCTTTGTCAGAGGGAGAAATACTACAAAGTAATCATGACCTTTGAACCGTGTCATAGTTGTTCACATTATAACCTCACATCTTTAATTTTTTCAAATGCATGATAATAGATTTTATGCCTCAAAGCAATTTCCCATCAACTCCGACGAGCTTCCCTGTCCATGACGTGACGCAATTCCCACAGCATGACACTGCCACCCACATGTCGCACTATGGGGATGTGTCCAGTGTTAGTTTCAGAGGAGAGTTTCACACATATGTGCCGTTTCCCCAACACGCAGGACCGGATTTACATGGAAGATGTCTGGGTTACAGCAAGTTTTCCTATATTTCTACCAATAGACACACGGCAGGATGAACACAGCCTGTGAATTTAACGCATGGGTGTGTCTTTGTGGGTTTTTGCTGCGTCAGAACTGTTTGTTCTTTAACCGTCCGGCTTTGTGTTGCTCAAGGCGGCAGCATGTTGTCGCATTTACCTCTGCTACTGTTGTTATATGATATTTAGAGTTCCCTTCACTTCCTTTGCTTTTTATTTCTTTTTCGGAGAACTTTTCTATTTCTATTTCTCTTGTTTTTGGATGCGGTGCATCTTTTGACATTTTGTTAGGGAACCACAGCAACAGCTGATTACAAAAGCTGCAATAATACCTCAAGTGCAGTGATCAGTGAGTTGAAAAGGTGTTCTAGAGCAGAAGCAAACTGGCGTGGGAACAACAATTGTTCATAGCAGGAAGAATATAATCTACGACAACTCTTTAAAGAAACTTTGATAGTATGAGCTACAACAAAACTTTTAATATTAAGTTGTGGTTTTTTAAATAAATGTCATTGAAATCTCCAGCAAACCCCTGAGACTTTAATAGAAACCCTTGCATGCATGCCGAGATTGAATCATTTGGTGTTTGCTGAAAGCATTTAATAATATAGAACGTTTGTTGGTCTCGGACTTAAAATAAGTTTACAAATGTCTGTGGTTGTAACGTTGAGTTTAAAAGAGTATAAAAAGTAATTACAGTAAAAAGAACACATCACAACATTCATTGCTTTGTGCTCATTTCTGTCAGAAGGGGACGCCGGCAGGTATTCTGGGCCCCATGACAAGAACATTCAAATGCTGTTGAATGTGGTATAAGGTACCGTTACCTATATGCATGCGTTGCTGAACATAGTACTTTACTGGTAAAGGGAGACTCAGAGAAAACACCCGGTTACAAACTGACACCCCTTCTTTAGGCTTTTCTCTATGAAACCCTTGGTTTTGTAACTTTTGTACGCAGCATTGTTATAATCTCTGTAGATCTTTGACTGACTGCTACTAAAAACCATCACCATCAAGTGCTGTGACAGGAACAAACCATTTCTAGAAGATGTAGGGGGGTTGTTGGATTTGTTTTTGTTTTATTTGCTCTGGTAGAGCTACAATTCAACTTTAATTACTTCAAAAAAAGTACATAGGTACCATTGATTTTATTATTACCAGGGGCTCCAAAAATAGTTTCTGGCCTGGGTGCCCCTATGATCAGAGCCCCCACCACCCCCATAGAGCTCACCTGGTCTCAGGTGTTTGAGTTTCATTTTCATGCATTCTGTGAAGCTGCTGAGCGTTTCTATCATATCAGATGGAGATGAAGCCCCTCATCATCATCATCATCATCATCACTGCAGGGATGCAGGTCAGCCTACCTGGGATGGCCAGGTGGTACAGCGGGGTGTCCCGTAGGGCACCTGGCAGGTGAGACATCCAGCTCTCCATGGGTAACCCCCCCAGGCTCAGCTCGCTGCATCCGGACATGCCGAGCTCTCTCCTCTAGAGGACAGGCACTGGTGAATGATCGAGGGCAGCTACGGAAAAGTGCTTTACATGCATGCAGCCTGCGAGCTGCTCCTGCACGGTAAGGTCCGCAGGTCAGAGTTGAAACGAGCGGGGACAATCTGCAGCTCTGGTTGCCTTCACACTTACGCGCTCGAACCGCA
This sequence comes from Orestias chungarensis, assembly GCA_032876305.1. Lineage (NCBI taxonomy): Eukaryota > Metazoa > Chordata > Actinopteri > Cyprinodontiformes > Cyprinodontidae > Orestias > Orestias chungarensis. The sequence goes on from JAVLVB010000815.1 coordinate 29,464, forward strand.
GCCGCTCTTCTGCCGAGCAGCGGGACCCGACCGGCCGAAGCCCCGGATCAGTCCACAGCAGACCCGCGGTCCATCTCACAAACGAAACGGCAGCTCCATCTCTCCCACGCCTGCATTCTATGGTCGCATTCGTCTTTTCCCGTTCTTAGGTCCCGATCGTCGGCGGTTCGGCATTGAGTCGAGTCGTGGAGGTGCAGCAGAGCCGGCCGCAGCAGGATGATGACAGATCAGCGGATGCGGATACGCTGCTCTCTTAAAGAGCCCACGGGGTTACACGCGTGCGCGGATGCAGAGGCACCTGTTCAGGTGAGCTGCCGCAGCATCAGGATCCGCGCTGAACAGGTACATGTTTGCTTTTGCTCAACAAAACTCCTGGAAATTAAATGTTGCTGTAACCCCTTATAGATACAATATTTTGGTGACGAACCCGATTCGGAGCAATTTAGGTTAGGTCTGGAGGAGCTGCAGAGCAGCAACCAGCAAAGAAAACCTCACACAAGGGTCCGCTCGCAGTTTTCCACAGATTTGAGTTGGCCTAGTCAAAGTACAGACCTTCTGCTCACAGATGTTGTCCATTCGGTCCAACTGAGCCCTTAAGGAATGTCGAAGGGAATATTTCAAACTTTTAGATACGGGATATGTTTAAGAATAAAAAATAATAAGTAATAATTGATACAGCTTTGAGTCTTTTCATTATTTTAAACTTAAAAAAAGTGAAATGGTGTAAAAAAAGCAAACAACTAGTGTGAGAGCTGTTGACAAAAAACAGTTTCTTCTTATATAATTAGGTTCACGTCAGATTTGCCAGTTCTGAAATAAAATCTCATGTAAGTGACATTATTCTAGAAATGTCTTAATAATAATATAAAGGAAGTCAAAGGAGAAGAAACGGTGCGTGGTTTTGTGTTAAGAGTTGGGATTATGAAGTTAGGGGGCGCAAACAATTGAAACAGTGTTTACAAAGCATCTATTGATTAAAAATGATAAGTTTTGGTCGTTAAAACTGTTAAGGTTCATTCAAATCACTGATCTGGACCTATAAATTGTAAATTGAAAGGTAAAAATTTAAAAAATAAAGTCATTAGACTGATTTTGCCTTGAACCAGTGCGCTGGCTGCAAGAGACCCTCAGTATGATGCTGCTACCACCGTGTAAAAGCCAGCCTGTTGGTCCAAACATAGTTTCTGTCAGTTTTTATGTTTTGTCTCCTGTAATGAAGGCAGGATTGGATTGAGCTGCCATTTAAGAAGCCCTGTGATCGAATAATTAGGTCTGTACGTATAATTTTGCTCCACTGTGCATTAAAAATCGTCCACTACAGATTCAAACCTTCGCATTCAGTTTTATTATATTAAAAACGATAAATCGTATGTTTATGGAGTTTTTTTTCCTCCTTGAAAAAAGGTAAAAAAAAAAAAAAAAAGATTGTAAAAGACATCCATATCCATGAAAAGTGAATGCAAACCTCTGATTGGTAATTTATAAACGATTTATCTCAGTGTTTTATTTCCAAAACATCTTTAGAAAAGGCACAAGCTGCATTTTTTAGGATTAAAATGTATTATTTTATCAATTATCCTGCTTTTAACTAAAAACACACAATCAGAAAAACATGAACAGCATCAAACTGAAATTATAGTAACTCAGGTCCACCTTTGTATTGGAATAGGCATTTGATTGCTCAGGTCTCATGGAGCTTCTTCAGCAGGTTAAAAATAACAACCCTAAAACAGCGATAACTCTATTAGGGACAGAAAACAATCCACATCCAGAGCCGGCTCTCAACTTCTCTCTATAATCCAAAGTGTTTTGTTCACGGTTTAAATCAAGTGCATATTTTTAATGGTTGAATAGAGTTCAATAACATGACTTTAAATCAATCTTGGTTCTGTCCTTGATTAAGTCCAAACACAACATGATTTCCTCTCGTCGCCCTCTGTTCCTGGATCCTACTCACTACCTTAAAGCAGGTCAATAAAGCAAGAATCACACCAGCTTTAATCTTTATGTTTGGCAATGCTGCCCACTAGCGATTGACTCAGGAAGGCAGAAACAGATCAGAGACAGACCACCGACTGGAATGAGGTCCTGCGCACAAAATATCAACTTCTTTCTTACTCTCCTGAGTTAATCCTTCAGTGTGGAACAGCATCGATGAGAGTCTTGATCTAAAACAATCCACCAGGATTAATTAAAAACCTTGCGGGGGAAAACAAGCAGGCAACAGTAAAACCGCAAGCAAGGACCTGCTTGCGGTTTTCCAGGCTTGAGCTGGCCTAGTCAAAGTCCAGACCTTACAGCCCACTGAGAATCCGTGGCAGGACTTAAACATTTGTAAAAAGAAACATTCCCTCTTGTGTTATAGGGCAGTGTTGTCAGTCAGGACATCCTTCCTGCCAACAGACGTCCAGATCTACTGATTGTTGACAAGAATTACATTTAATCTCCTTTTTTTGTTATTGTCACAAAATAAATACTGAAAACTTTATGTCATCCAACTATTGAAGTGTTTTAGGAAACTGTGAAAAGACAATAGGCTTACGGATTATAAATGCTTATATAAAGTGCTCTGTTACAATATTTTTTTAGCTTAATAAAGACTTAAAAAGAAAATAACTCAGCGCGTTTGAAGCACTTATGTTGTGTTTATTACTTTAACAGGAGCACAGGTAACAGCAGAGGTGGAAGTTTCACATTTCACAAGGCTGCTCAAGTGACCGTCCGACGGCGGGGTTGGAAGAAGCTAATCTGGCCGCCGCTGGAGGACCCTGTGAAAAAAACACAGCCTCTGGTCCCACTGTGAGACGGAAACGTAGTGTTTACTCGCCAGAAACCAGCAGAAACTTCAAAAACTACAAACCAGTTGAGGGTGAAGCTTTTGGCTGCTGATCTGTAAACAAACAAACAAAATGCAGAAGAAAAAGAAAAACCTTGTTGTAGTCGAGTGTAAAATCAGGTGAGGTTAAATAATCTGCCATTTTAAATGTGGGGCCCTGTTGGACCCAAACAGTCCGCTCTGTGTTTTCCAGCACTGGGGATTTGATCCCCGATGGAAGGAGCCGGACGGGTGGGCTGATGGTGTCACCTCTGCACCGAGTGTCTGGAACCCACCGACTGTTTCCCCTTCCTCTGAGTGTTCGGCTGTGGGAGTCCGACCTGCTGAGCGGGTCTCGCCTTGCCCTCTGGTTCCGAGTCGCTCAGCTCAAGGTCGGGGCAGTACCCGTCGCTGTCCTGGTGCGTTCGTCTGTTTTTTACTTTGTGCTCCAATACGGGTTTCACCCACTGTTTCTCCTTGGCGGAGCTCGTCGTTCGAGCGAGTTTCTCCGAGATCCGCAGGTCTTCTGTGGTCCGTACCAGGTTGATAGTCGCTTCCTTAAAGGATCTGCCGATGCGCTCCATGGCAGACTTGCAGAAGCTTTTCTTCTCCAGATCCTCCATTAAAACGTCCCGGGTGGTCGGCGTCTGGCAGGAACCGTCCTTCTGGGCCACCAGCCTGTCCGAGAGGCCGTTACACACGACCACGCACGACCGGCCCTGCTCTAGCTTGCCGTTGGCGCTGGATGAATGAGCGGGGTGCACGGCGTGGGTTGCTGAATGCTTGCCGCCGGGTTTACCGGCGAGGCTGGGAGCAGGGAGTCGGCCGTTGGCTCGCTCCTCTTTGCTGCAGCGGGCGTGCAGCTGCGGCTTCCCCTGGCCCAGCCCCTCGGCCACATGCTCGTTGACGTTCCCCCTGTTGTCCGGGCAGAGCGGCCCGTTGCCCAGCTTGGAACAGCGGCCGGAGCCCTTGGGCATCTTCAGCTTCAGAGTGATCCTAGGAGGAGGGTGGAACAGGGTGTTCTCCAATGGGAGCGAAGCGGGAAGACCTTTAGGGAAGACAAGAGAAACTAAATAACTAAATGATAAACCTCACTACAGCACTATCATCAGTGAATCTGATCATCTCTGCTCATCTTCTTCAAACTGTTCTAATCTGGTTTAAGCACCATCAACTACATGGATACGCTTAAACTCTGAAAAACAACTTTATTAGCTTTTTACAACACTTCGTTTTTAAAGTGGGAACATCATTGATTAGGATTCCCTGATATTAATGCTTTTTTTTTTTTAGATGAGTGGATTAATTAAAAGACAGGTAGGAAAAGGAATTAAAGGCGGTAGGACAAAGAAGGAAAGAAGAAAGGATGAAAAGACAACAATTTAATAAAAGGACAAGAAGAAAATAAGAAAGGAAGGACAGAAAGCGAACAGGACCCATGAAAAAACGAAAGAAGAATGATGCAAAGATTGAATGATTAATGGATTCTGGAAAGAAATGGTGCTTTCATACTCTCCATTTTCCATATTTTTGTAGAGACACACAAAGTACTTGAATTGTCTTTCCCACTTTTCCTGACAGCTAATGAACAATAAATATCTTCCTCCAAAAAACACAATGCAACACGCATAAGAAATAAGCCTGAGGTTTTATTATTGTCTTCAAATGTGAAAAAGTTTAATGATGAAACATGTAAAACCCCTGGGGTCTCACCAGCGGACGCCTCTTGGCTCAGAAGCTTCACGTGGAGGTTGAACATCTGTTCCTGCGCTTTGCTCTGCAGCAGCTTCAGCTTCTCCCGCCGGCTCACCATGTAGCACAGATTCCTCACCTACGGACAGGAATGGTTCAAAGAATGGGAACGTGGAAACACTTCATGTTAAAGAGCATTCAATGCTCCCGGTTATGTTTCCACCATGACGTTACGCCCCCTTCCTCTTTCTGTTTGCGTGTGTCTCAAAACAGGAACAGAATACCAAATGATATCAAAGTTGTATCAGGTCACGACATTAGCACGAGTTAGCAGCTCTGAGAGTCTGCTTTATATAGAAGTGGGAACTGTTCTTCGCTCCTGAGGCTGAAAATACACTGACACAGCATTAAAGATGCTTGACTGCAGCAAAAAAATAAAAAAAAAAGGAGAAGAGGAAAACACCAAAAGCACCCACCCGTTCTAAATCCTGACGCAAGTGCATGAACATTCGCATGCGCGTGTGGATGCTGTCCTCCTGAGGCTGCGGCACCAGGTTCTCCTCCTCCTCTTTAGGGGGCAGCAGAGGCCTGTTGAAACTGGACTTCCTCTTGAGCTTCCAGTACTGATAAATGAAGTCCAGCAGGCGCTCGGGGAGCCCCAGGTCCCGCGCCAGCGCGCCCAGCTGTATCAGAGCGTAGAAGTCCTCCTCCAGCTCCTGGAGCCGCTGCGCTCGCTGGCCCGTCTTGCCCCCATCCGCCGGGGCCTTGGATCGAGCCGGGCTGAGGCCGGCCTCCCCGGACTTGCTGTGCTTCAGGCAGAAAGACTTGAACTTCACCTCGTCCCCCTCGTCCAGGATGGTCTTCATCTCCAGGCTGTGCTCGAAGGCGCAGGTCACGTGGAAAGGAATGGTGCAGTTCTTCACGGAGCACTGCGGGAGCAGAAACACAGTCTGACGCTGCTCGGCTCGTCTGGCCTTTGTTCGCACCACCATAAACGTCGCCGTAAATGAGACGAGGCGAGCGCTCACCTGAATACACGCGCCCGTCTTCAGTTTGCACAGGCTGCAGATAAGAGACCAGCGGCTGGGCGGGATGTGGGAGACTTTGGTGATGGGCTCCATTCGCTCAGGACAGGCGATGCTCACCTACAGAGCGAGCCGAGCGGTCACTCACACAGATATCCTACAGAGGGGGTTTGTGATGTTGTCTTGGTCACAAACCTCAGGTATCCACAGGGCGCAGCTCACGTGGGCCCACTTTGTGCCGGCACGGGTGGCCTTCATGGCACCACCCTTCTTGGGGCACAGGAGGCACTGGGGGTCCATGGCGAGGACGCACGTCCTGCAGAGCCAGTTTCCAACGGGCACTTTGACGATTCCGTAACAAGCCTGCATGGGGGGGAAGAAAGCGATGCGTCTTTATCATCGTGTGACCTGTAAGTTTTTAATGGAGAGGCGCCACTTTTCACGTTTAGCAGAGGGTTCTGTGTCCCTCCCGCGAAGTGGACCAGAGGCGGCGGTGCCGACGGCTAACCTGGTGCACGCAGATGTTGCACTTGTCGCAGAACACCATGTCGTTCCCTTCTTCGCTGTCCGGGGAGCGGCACACGTCACAGATCACGTCCTCGTCGTACTCAATCCCCAGGCCCTCCACCGTTTCTATGGCGTGCTTCATGTTGTCGTGACACTGCCTCTCCAGGGCCTCCATGGCTCGCTCCATATTCAGCTCGTCTATGGGACCCTCCCCTGTGGGACGGATAAAAACGAACACCCGTGAAGCCAGAACAAGGATTTATTTTTTTATTATATTTATTTAAAAGTAAGTAAGCAGATTTTATCTCCTGAGGCTGCAGATCCTAGCATTTAAAATTAATACATGCAAACTGGGGTTTTCCATCAACTGGTTTGGACAGCTTAAGTTTCAAATGTTATATTCTTCACAAAGGACTAGAGCTGAAACAGCTAATCGATTATTAAAATAGTTAACAACTCATTTAGTCGTTGATTAGTTGGATTATAATGAAGTACCAATATTTAGCCGTGTGGCATAAACACATTTGCCCTGAGCAAGATGGCGGACCGCGAAAACGTCCCAAAGTCTTCTTCAAGCGAACATCTGAGGGGAAAGCATGTCTGTGAATAACCTAATAAGAAAATAAACATGCTAAATACTGTTATTGAATTCATTTAATGTTAATTTAGAGTTGCAGGGGTGGGGAAAAATCAAAACAAAAACATACTTACAAACTCATGCTGGTAGAGACACAAGTTTGTATTTATAAAAATTAATTTTAAAAAGTACCAAAACTGTGACTTAACTCCAACAATAAGCTAGAAAGTGCAGGAACTACTAGTTCCGATAGTTTCTTAACCTGCCACTTAAAAGGAGCGTCTGTATCTTTACTAGTGCGTTCATTTTGTCTCGTTTTAACTGTAACAGGGACACAAAAATACTTCTGTCTTTATTTTTTGGTGCCAATGGACAACGAGAGAGAACAACGGGGACTTTTTCACGTTGGAACCCGGGGAACCTTCCTGTGATCAATTCGATTTCCTTACCCATGTGACCCAGCTCGCGGTTAAGCGCGTGGAGCCAGTGTAGATCCATATCATCCAGATCATAGCGACACATGGCCTCCGCCAGCTCCTTGATGTTGACATACCCCGGCTCCGTGGCCTCCTGGCTCGAACACTGGATGTACTTCCTCTGGTGGCTGTAAAGCACCTCTCTGGACTTTTCTGCGATGACTCTGGAAAACAACCAAACTGTTCAGTTTTTATGACCGTGCAGCCGTTTCGCAATAGAAAGAAGCCTGGTTCACTCACAGCGAGGACTTTGGGAGCGGGTCGAGCGTACCTGACAGACGGCTCGGGGATGGTGTCTGGACTGACCAGCACCTGGACTCCCTTCTCCCACTCCTGCTTCCAGGTGTCGGCCAGCAGGTAGTAGTCCTCCGGGAACACGTGGTGGGAGTCGGGTATCTTCATGGCGCTTATCAGGTCTTTTCTGAACACCTGTGGGCAAAAGGAAAAGCAGGGAGCTAAGTCTGGAGTCGGTCCTGACCGCTTTAACTCGGCCCAGGGGTTTGTCCTACTTCAGCCGGTTTTTTGTGGTTGGAGGCGGCGGCGGCTCCAGATTTACTCTCATATTTGCTGGTGGAGCAGAAAGACGTCGACGGGCCTGAACGAAAACGGTGAACAGTGAGAGGAGCAGTGAAAGGACAGCGTTTCGGTACCAGCGGGCGATGCCCAACAGACGGGACTCACTCTCATTGTCGGAACTGTCGCTGCTGCTAGACGACCTGAGACGTTTCATCCTGTAACGTCCTGCAGGGGGGAGAAAATAAAAAGAGCAGCTTTAAAGCTGGCGCTTTAAATGGGTGGACGAAGGGGGCGGCGTTTGCTCACCATAAACGTCAGACTGAAAAGCATGCTAGTGGATTCTTCGGTGAGCTGAACCGTCTTGCCTCTCGTGTCTGCAGAGAAAGAGGATTGTCACATAGGTCCACTGAAGCATGATGCTCCCAACACCATGCTTCATTGCTGCGTTTAGGGTCGTGGGAGGTGAAGTGGTTATTTTTTAGACACGTTTTTTTGTATGCGGGACAAAAAGTTCATGTTTTTGTCTTATTAAGTCAGAGCACCTTCTTCCCCATATTCTAATACACGCTCTATGGCTTTTTCCTCCAATAAGATTCTTCCACCAGAGCCGTGGACTTGTTGACCTCATCCCTGAAGAACACTCGTGCTGCCTAAACTTTCAGATCAGGCAGACATCATTTTAATTCCCATTTGTCTTTCTCCCATACTAGTCTGCGGTGTTTTATTTCTTATGAGACTTATGACTTATGAGATTAAATCAGAAAAACATTGACTCTAGTTAGGTGACCTCTGAAAACATGTTGGCATGGTTTATCGTATTTAGGTGCATCAGAGTAGAGGGAGTTAAGTAAAAATATGCATCATATATCATCCATGTTTCAAATCCGTCACACAAATACGTTGATGGTATCTGATTGTAACGCATCAAAATAGCTAAAACAACAGCAGCGCTTGGGTTAATAAAGTTTGGAAAACACACACAATAAAAAAAAATTAAACTAAAGTGCACAAGGACTCGGACCAGAAGCCGCCTGCTATACACTGGTCTGTTATGTCAAGACAGGACGTGCCTCACACGGCGGCAGGAAGAACCACGGCAGTTCCTCTTTTTTTACAAAGAACGGACGAAACCTGCCAAGTCCAACGCTTATCTGCCCTCAGAAACCTGCCCGATAAAAGCTGATAATAAAAAAACGACTGGTCCTTAGATACTTACATTCCTCCTCTAGATGAAATGCTGGTTTGTGTTTGACACAGTAAGATTGAGTTGTGTTTCAATTAAACCATTCTTACACGCTTAAGTTTAAAAGGGTTTTTCAAAGACTGATGGCCAACACTTAACCTCAGCCAATATCAATGAATCATGAGGTGATAACTTACTTTAAGAAGCAGAGGTTGGGGAGCTTTTAGGACCATATTTAGAATAGAACAGTATGAATGGGTGAGTAGTTGCTTTATTAGCAAATGCGATTTTAAGGTTTTTTAATTTAGGTGTGAGAGAAATTTCATAGCCTGTGGGGATTTTTTTTTTTTTACTCTACCTCAAATCGCAATCACAAACTTTCATGCATTTTATAAGGTTGAATGACAACATGTTGCATCATTATGAAGGGTTTCCGTTTCCCAACATGTAGGACAAGGTGCTCCATGGTGGACGAGACAAATGCTGGACCCTGCAGGCTCATATTGTTCAGCAGGGATCCTTTTTTTTATTTTACTCTATTTTACAGCTGCTCAGATTTGTTTGACTGGCTGCAAAAGGCTTAAAAATCGGATCAAGTTGAAGCTACTGAGCAACATAAAATCAAGATGACCAACATAACTTACAAGACTTGCAGCTTATTCAAACATTAATGTTTAAAGAAATACTATTGCATCTCACAAGTAGGTGCTACTTTGTGTTGCATTGCAATAGAACCCCCCCACCCACCCCAACACAACAGGCGACTGTACCTGTGCAAACACACGCCACACATTTCAGATCATTGGTCAGATTTAAAAGAGCGTGAAAACTAAATGATCCCGATATGTTTTTTTAAACCGCGTAGTTTGTGGTTGTAAGGCAACGTAAACGCTGGTTGGCGCCAAGCACTCAGGCCTGCAGCAGGCTACAAATCAAACATGGCGCCACCGCCGAGCTAACATGTCACTTCCTACAAGACGCTAAAGCCGCTGTTATTGCAGCCATGCTCCATTAAACGCAACACAAACAAACACGTAAACGTGACCGGGGCGTCTGATTGAAACTATGAGGTGTTTATGAATAAAAACAATGCAAAAGGCAGCAGGAAAGGCGCCGGCGTGGCAGGAAAGGCAGCGAAGGCCCCTGTGGCCCGAGCAGGGCAGCCTGGGTGAATCCTGAGCACACGAGCAGGTTTGTTCCCCCCGGCTTACCTTCTTTCCGCGGCCGCTCCCCCTAAGACACACCGACGGACCGAAAACACGCACACCCACGGCTGTGAAAGGTTAGCAGGGCGGCGCTGCTACGGTTTCTAACGTGAGTGTTTTTGTGTCCCACCAACACAGTAGGAGTCTCCAGGCGGCGCGTCCTCCACCAACACCGCACAAGCGCTCTATTGTACCGCCCGCGGCGGCGGGTCCTAAAGCCCGCCGCTTCACTCTAAACAATGGGTGCGCTCGACTTTCACCCCGGCGTTTCCCGCTGTGGCAACACTGCAAATCACATTGAAACCAACCAGGACAACGTTTTTGTTTTGTTTTTGTCCATGTAGTTTTAATAAAAATTTGTCCATATTGTAAAGATTGAATTCATGCATTTAAAAATTACAGGTTTAATTCATGCTCTTTCCATATCAAACCAAATCAAATGAACAAATGCAAAGTTGACAAATGCTTTTTTTCACCCTCGTCCTAAAATTGGGTGATCAGTTTATAATAACAAAAATGAAGGATATGGATAGCTGTGAATTACAAAGTTGTTTAAAAAATAAAAAATGAACTACTAAAGTCAACATTCAGAAATGAAAGTGTAACTGTTTACCAGTAGTTACGCTAATAATTACTGAATAAACCTGTGTATTACTGATGTTATCTTGGCATTTCCAGTCTTTATCAGGTATGCAAATTATACGTCAGAAACTTTTGTAATGCAAATTTTATCAAGGTTGTGAAGGGAAACTACAGCCGGCAGCCATTTTTTTAATCATCTTTTCTTTCAGTCATGTTACAAAATCAAAATGTACAAAATATATAAAGTTGACAAACTTCTTTCTATACAGGAACATTCAGTAATGTATATGAAAAAATATATATATATTAAAAAAATGCCTACTAGAAAAATCCAGCCTCTCTCCTGTGTTTATATGTTGGTGCAAAGAAATAAACAGATAACTTAAGATCAACTTTTCACAACCTGGTTTTGGTCTAACAAATATGATGGTCATTGCCTCTACAGCACATTTCATATATACACACACACTTTGAACAGAGAAAAAATCAATTATTTAAATCACAGACGCACATAATTCTAAGAAAAACCACATGTTTGAACTTTACACATAACAGGCATTCTTGTGCTCACGATTTTCCCCTCACAACTCTCCTTTTATCCCAGAAAACTATGAAAAGTAACATTTAAAAATAAGAAAGAAAAAAAAAAATCACATTTACAGAAACGGCTACATTCACAAAAGGATAAAAGCAGATTTGATGACATACATTCACAGAAACCAATAATCACAGTGCTCACAACAACTAACATCTGAGTGGTTTACAGCTTTTTTTCTTTCTTTCTTCCCTCTCCATACTAACAGGGAAATGACATTTCATGTCAATGTGGGAACCGACTTGTTGGGAACAAGGCAACATCAACCACGGTTCAATCTTAATCTCAATCAGCTCAGGCAGCTGGAAAATGACGGTGACTCTATTTACAAACCCATCTGCATGTCGGCAAAGTTGAAGAAGCTGTCGACGTCTCGGGTCGATGTGTTTTTGTTGTCCGAAACAAAAACCTGCAGAAGCACAACGTAAGTGAGACGCACGCGTGTCGCTACAGGAAGAACTCGCCCCACAAGTAACGACACGCCTTACCTTGGTGCCACTGAAAACGTCGCTGGCGATGGTCTTGCAGGCTTCCACGACTCCATCCCCGTTCAGCTCGAGAGCAGTGACCGCGCCTTCAGAGAGGCGAGAAACTGGGTTATAACATCTGCAGCCCTGATCTCGCCATCAATACTTGGATCAACCCTAATCCCCTGTAAGTTCAGATCACTCTTTTGTGGGGTACTTCCACAACAATTGCCACATCAACAAACACAGAACCATGTTTTCAGCCGGCATGTCCTCGAGTAACTTCCTAGTCTTAATCCAAAAGGTTTAACATGAGGTCCATCCTCCCTCTGCACCAGTAAGACATTCAACTCTGCCAATATGGCTTTTCTCAAGGTTTAGAAGTTGATTAGATTTTTATTTTATTTTAATTATCGTTCTGAACGCATATTTATGAGGTCGGACACTGATGCTGGACAATAAAGCCAGGCTTACTGTCTCACCTGTAATTTCTTCCTAAAGATTTCCATCATGTCGAGATCGAGACTCTTTGTGTGCCGGTCAAGTTTCTCCACATCATAACTTGCTGAGCCATGTCTAATAAACCTTCTGTTTGGAGGTCATTGGAACAAATAATTGGAGCAGTAACCGAGACGTTTTGACAATAAAGAGAATGGCTGAAGGTTTTGTCCATTCTTTGTGGACTTATAACAAACAGAAACGGTTTTATCATGGCAAATATAATGTTATCCTTGAAAACATTAATTACAATAGTTATTAGGCCATTCTGCAATAAACCTACTAAAAAAACTTAGCTTGATTGAATTGTCTATAATGGGGTTTTCTTATACGAATCTAAGGGACATTTACTTATTGTGTAAATAAAACAAATGCTTTTCTATGCTGAAAAACTGTGTTTTAACTTGAAGCCCTGAGGGAGAGAACAATTGTTATTGTATTATTCCATCTATCTATCTATGTTTTCCTGGGCTGATGCTCCCAGCCTCGCTTTATTCCTCCTTCCAAAACCTTTTAGACTAATTTCTCTGTCCGCTTGAAAAATGCAGCAGTAGGACCTTTTCCAACTGCGCCAAACCAGAATTAACCAGGGTGGAATCAGAGTTTTGCTACAACAGATGCACAAGGAGGTTACACGGTTATACACCTCATCTACTTTCAGAGAGGTACGAATGTATCTAGCTCCTCATGACCTCGGGTTAAACCCTCAAAAGTATCGAGCCTGTTCGCTGAACAACCGGCTTCTGATTAGTCAGAGTGAATCGATAACGATCACGATCGCTTCACTGATTCATGCACTTTTTAAATTAGTTTATTAGTTATAAAGTCAGTAAAAAATATTGATGTAGATGGTTTTAATGCGACAAAGTTCCTTCGCAAGGAAATACTTTTGCAAGGTACTAGATTTACAGCCTTTGTTCTCTTTCACACAGTGAAATAAAATTAAGCTACATTTCTGTTTGCATTTGCAGAAATCAGAACAGGAACTCAAAGCATTTAGGAACACACCCTGTTGTGTTCACATGGATCTGCTGTAAAACTTACCTTTGCTGATCAACTCCACAAGGTCATCTGCGCTGTTCTGAAACACGCGCTTTGCATCTTCAGGCTTCATCGAGACCTCCTTGGTCTGGACCAGCACGAATCCTTTAGAGGTGGCCTGTGCAAACAGACGAGGAGTGAGTGGATACCAGCTAACTGGGACTCACAAAGCTTTCAAAAAATCCGCACTGAAAATTTTTGTACAAGGACTTCCTTATTGCCAGCATCCCGCTCTCATGCTTGTGTGATGATGCATTTTCTTTCGAGTGACAGCAAACATCACTGGAATGTTTACACAGCAGCTCTGACAGCATTGCATGGCTTTTAACACTCACACAGACAGATGGGTAAACCAGAGAAATATTTAAAAAAATGAACTAAAACTGTAAAAAAACCTTTGGAATTAAAATAAAATGGATAAAATCTTAATATCCAAACAAATCAGAAAGATCTAAGGTCAAGAATCTGAGATTTCGGTATGGTTTTCTAATCATAAAACTCTAGTTGGTGACAGAACAATCACCCAGAGACTTCCTCTTTGTGCATATTTTCTATCAACACTCACCTCATCAATCAGTTTCCGGGCATTTGCAGTGGTATATTCCCCAGAGAAGAAAACAAAGAGACAGGACTCCTCACTGTCCTTCCTCCTCCCTCCTTTCGTTAAAGGCACGATGCTCCGAGCGGCCTCACCGGAGATTCGAACGGACTTGAAATCAGACTCCGGGTCTGGCGCTGGGACAAAATCCAGCACTTTGGAGTCCTTTGGCAACAAGCCCCAGTTGTTCTCTCCTGACACAGGCGTGAAGTCGTGGATGTTGCTCCAGTTGTTGTTGAAAATGCTCAGCCCCGCATCCTTGAAGTGGAAAGCCAGCTCGGGGTAGAAGTACTGAAAGCAGCCGAACTTCATTCCTGTGGAAGACTCGATGATGGGTTGGGTGGCGCAGCACAGGAACACATCCATCTTTTTACAGTCCCGTGTGCGAAACTGCTGGCAGGCCACCACGCACCTGATATCTTTACAGTCCCTGAAGAACACGCTTCCCTTCACAGGGCCAAGGACAATGCGGCAGTTGATGCAGTCGTCGATGGTGATGGTCGCCGAGTGGTCCAGCACGAAGATGTTGCAGTTCTCACACTCTTGGATGACGAACTGCTGCCCATTCAGCGTGCCGGGCAGGCGACCCACAGTGACATCCTTGAGTCCTGTCACCATGTAATCCTTGGGATCAACCTGTGTTTAAACAAATAAATTCAAAAAATATCTCTGGAATTCATATTTAAATATTTCAACACAATATTTTCAAACCTCTATTATTAGTTATGTTACTGTGGCAGAATTTAAACCATTGGGACGATATGAAACTCATTTAACCCTTCATGGATTATTTTCCTTTATGGCAATATAGGTTGTTTATATTTAAGGTTAGACTTTATTTAGTAATATAATTCTTGGAGGATTTTACGCAAGAGACCGATTTAAATCAGTGTATGACTGTCAAAAGAATACATGCTTTTACAAGTAATATTTTCATGGTGAAAACATGATGAAACGTTAAGACACTAAGCCCAAAATTAGGCACAGCGGTGACAGTTTAATGCTGAGGTTGTGCTTTTTATCTGATGTACAAGGAATTAAGCCATTTCCAGGGAAACCTAGGAAGAAAAATGTTATAGGGTGGCAAAAATGAATAGACTATATAAATTTTATCATCCAGTAGATTGGCCTAGTCTCATTATAAATCTGCGACAAACCGTGGAGGTAGCTTCATTCATTCAGTTTGACTGGCTTGAGCTTTCGTTGTCCACCATGAAATGTGCAGCCGTCTTTCTTGGCCAGGTCACCCTTGTGAGAGACGTTATAGTTCCCAGTGGTGTTTTGGTGTCAGATTAAACGGATGTTTGTATATAAAAAGGTTCGGTCTGCTGATGGGCAAACCCAATAGACATGTAGTTGTCACTGAAAGTCTTCATGAGGTATTGTCCCAGCAGACAGAATACAAAATGTATGCCAGACTTTAGACTCTGTTTAAAAATGTCTGAAAACCATGTATTGTCTTCCAAAATCACAATGACATGCTGATAAAAGTCAATCTATAAAATAATATGCCAGCCAACACCCTATATATATATATACACATATATATATATATATACATATATATGTATATATATGTATATATATATACATATATATATATATATATATACATATATATGTATATATATGTATATATATATACATATATATGTATACATATATATGTATATATATATATACATGTATGTATATATATATATACATACATGTATATATATA
>JAVLVB010000815.1:50982-64772 GCA_032876305.1 Orestias chungarensis
TATATATATATATATATATATATATATATATATATATATATATATATATATATATATATATATATATATATATATATATATATATATATATATATAGACACACACACACACACACACAAACACATTTTGTTTATTGTTCATTTGCCGATTCCAAAAAAAAACAGACACATTTATTTTTAATTTGTACAAACATTAAATTCTCCTATAAACAAATTTAAAAAAATATGTATGTATATAAAAAAAACATAAAATACAACACTGAACACCGCATCGTGTGTAGAGGAAGGAGTCTGGCCCACTGCCCGGGCCCGCATGCCTGCAGGAACCGCCTCTGGCTCAGCTCGCTCCCCACATCTGATGAATGCGGACTGTCTGGAAGCCACGCCCCGTTCATAGCCCCGCCCCTCCGTACGTCTGCCCAGCTGGACATCTTTCTCTGCCTCTTGTTGGTCCAGAAGAGACTCCGATTTCCTGGTTTGTAAGAGGAGTGACCTCTTAGTTGCACAGTCATCAGAATCTGAGAGCAGTGACTCAGGAGGTGGCAGAAGGTCTCTTGTACCGCCGCAGAGCGCTGTGTGCCTTTAAAAGGCTGAACTCCTGCGTGTGTCATGGCAGAGAGCAGCAGCTGCAGCATCCTGGACCTCTGAGGCTCCCTGGACGACAGATGATGATGATGATGATGATGTGGATCTTACTGACCGCGCTGTCAGGGCTGACGGCGGAAGACGCCGGGATGGTGGAGGAGCTGGTGACCGAGAAGGAGGCGGAGGAGAGCCACCGGCAGGACAGCGTCAACCTGCTGACGTTCATTTCGCTGTTGACTCTCACCATTCTCACCATTTGGCTCTTCAAGCACAGACGCGTTCGCTTCCTCCACGAAACCGGGCTGGCGATGATTTACGGTGAGACTCTCTGCTGCAGGATCTGTGTGTGATCTGAGCTGGTGCATGTAGCACCTCCTAACGTGCTCACGTCTATAAGGCAGCTCTGCTGCGGAGTCTCTCAGACACAACTCGGTGCTCTGAACGTGGAAACAGCAGGGGCGGAATTAGGAGGAAACGGGCCCTGGGGCCAGAGCCAGTTTCTGTCCCCTGCATTCCTCAAGACATTCATGCCACAATGGGTTGACTGTCAGGTTTGCTTTGTTTCTGCCCTGTCTGCTTGGTAATTGGGTTACTGACACAATCTCTTTGTTGGCTGAATCTTCAGAGGGTTCTTATAAACATGGCCTGGTTTCTGTAGACGTCTTCATTGTGCTAGGGCCTAAATTGAATGGTTGGATTAAAAGTTGTGCTTTGACTTAAAAAAAATGAAGTGATGATTGGACTTCACTTCCTAAAATACATTTGTGATATCGAATCAATCAATAAATCACAAATACTTTATTTATTCCAAAGGGAAATTAAATTCTGTTGGAGGAACTAATTTGACCAAGCAGGTTGTTGTACAGGGTGACGACTGTGGGACAAGCCCTCCCAATCCTCCTCTTTAAATCCTGATCTGCTCTTATAGTCAGGAAACCCACCAGAGAGACGTTGGAGTCTCAGTAAAACACATGAAACTGCATTCCTGATACTCTTGCTGAGTCCTTGTCAGGGATTGAGGTTCATCTAAGTTGTTAGCTAATAATCTTAGATTGCCCATGATGATGGATGTCAGGGAGGGTTTGAAACGTCTCCTTCTTTTTCTCCTCCCTCATCCTGCTCTGCATCCACGACGCCTCCTTTTTGAACTCCTCTGGGATTTTTGGCTTCGGTTGTCGTATCATTTCTGCATTTCCAATATTAATCAGCTGCTCCATGTTGTAAACCACCCTGTTGCCATGGTTATGCTTCATAAAAATAAAAAAAAGAGCAAAAGTATATGAAAGTACTGGGAAAAAAAATCAATCCAGCAGTACAGCATCTAAAACAACAAGAAACAGTCCCAAAAAAACCTGTTTTTCCAAGAAAAACAGGAATGAAATTTTGAAAAAAAAGGAAAGATCGTAATGAAAGTTGAGGAGCTACCCCAACGTGCCACCATCTAGAGCGGCGCAATTCTAGTATACACCCTATATGCTTGCAAACAAAGTTAGCTGGCCCTCGCGTTCCATGCACGTGGTGGGAGACGTTATATTAACAACTTAAAACACTTCAGCTGTCGTATGTCAAGACGAGGACAAGCCCTGATCGTGAGGGGAGGTCACTGGGGTCATTAGGATGTTAAAAGCCGGACCCCCCCCCCCCCTACAGACTGCTGTACAGATTTCCGTTCAGCGAACTGTTAAAATGCTTATTTTCCGTGTTTTGATCTGTGCGATAATACTGTATGTGTGCGGATTTGGCGAATAACCCACATGAAATTCTGTTTTGCAAGCACATGTGGAAGTTTTTGACAGAAGAACTGACACTGACGATCCTGCTGGTTTTATTTTGTGTGTAACTTTTTTGTCTGATTATTTTGTTTTTTAACGGACAACAATCAGTTCATGCAATTTCAGAGCAGATACCCAGATACCAGGCTTGGTTTGAGCGCGAACAGTCACAGATCTTTGCCTCCCTGTTTGTCGGATCGAGCTAAGTAACGAACACATGGAGACAAAGACTTGTGGGACCGAACCGAGGCAGTTCAGGCCCGGGCTACAGATGTAATTTATTAACCAGGGATCTCATAGCAAGGGGGAAAAAACAAGATCAGACTTTGATTTGTTGTGTTTTTATGTAATCCTTGCTGTTTTACATCGTTCGCTCAAGTGGAAGGTTTTAGTGACAGAGATTTTTTAAATGTGCAGAAACTCTGGCTGCCTGGTCGTATGCTTTTTCGGGGCCCAACTGAACATTGCTCTGTAAGATCAGAAGGATTATTCTGTAGCATGCTGAAAGTACCGATTAGCTGCGTGAGGAACAGCCTGAACAGAAAAGCTTCCACTGGACTTTCTAGTCCGAAATCTATGGAAAGAACCTAAAACTCCCCGTCTCCGTGTTGTTCTTATTTTTATTTTGCCATGAACTGAAACAGCGGGTGGTTTTATTTTAACATCCGCATGAAACCACCATGTGTGCATGTGTCCTCGCACGTGGTTAAGCTGAAGCCTGGGTGTGATGTTCATATTAAAGTGAATCTGCATGCATGCAGTTCTACTCTGCCTGGTCTCCAGCACATAACTGATCCTGTGATCAGACGAGAGTCCCTTTCTTTCCGACTCTTTACCCCCTCCACCAGATCCTAACCGCCATCTTCACTGTGTTTTTTTTTTTTTAAATCAACTTTACCTAGCGTGCTCATAAACCAGAATTCACCAAGGGGTTGTTCCTCAAAGGCCATTTTATTGGACAAACCTTGTAGACTTGCATGTCTACACAGATCAGCGGTTCCTCGAAGCTCTTCATTGTTAAGATGAGGTTAATACAACTTGCTTGAGGTAAAGTGGATTAAGAAAAAATAGGGAAGAAACCAGTTTGCATGGCTTTCAACCGAGCCTGGTCAGGGATATTCACACAAAGCCATCTCTTGTTTTTGTTGTTTAAAAGAAGCTTCATAGAGAGCAACAGCGGAGAGGAGTAAACTAAAACAGAGAATTTGTGTCAAAGGTCAGTGGACGACCAACAAACTGGTTTGAGATCATTTAAACTGCTCAGAAGAGCTCAAATACCCGATCTTTACATGCAGGTGTTTCAGAATGCTATCTCTGAAAGGTTGACCCCCTGGGCTCCACTCCTGTCAGCTAAGGAACAGGAAACTCTGGCTGCAGCACACACACACATACCAATATCCGACTGAAACGAATTGGAAAGTGTTGCCTGGTGTCGTGAGTCTTAACTTTGCTGCAACGTTCTCATGGCAGGGTCAGAACACGCCGTAAACGACATGCGGACGTGGGTCTGAGCTTGCCTTTGAATCCCTCAGCCTTACTGAGAGTCGCTGCTGACCATGTCCGTCTGTTTATGATCATAGTAGGTTAGTTCTCTTGGTAAGGGAGGATGTTGCAAAGTGGTTAAACTAAATGCAGGCAAAAAAATCTAAGTTGTTGGACCTAAAGAGAAACGATCAAGAACAGGCACACAGTATCAGCCGTTAGAGCTAAAAACTAATTATTGTGCCCAAAATCTAGGTCTAGTGACTGACTCAGACCATAAACTCCAGAGACAAATAGAGACAGAAGAGAAACAAATCTATTAATTTGTCTTTAGTCTAATTGATTACTGCACCAGTGTCTTCACAGGTCTGCCTAAACAAAAATCGGGTCCTAGGTAAAGGTAGGAAAATACAGCACATCACCTCAGTTGTAAAATGTCTACATTGGCTCCCTGTAGCTCAGAGAATACTCACTCAATGAGTAAGCGGCAACATGAATTAATGAGCCGTTCTCCCCGTGTCGACCTTCCAGACCATTTAGGTCAATTCAACTCTGCAGAACCAAATGAGTAGTAAAATCATTCAGTGCTTATGCTCCTCTAAGTATTTATTCACTCCTCTCAATGATGGAATTTGAAGGGTTTGATGATCGTTTGCTGTTCCTGCATTATGTTTTTTTTTTTTTATCATGTAAAGCACTTTAAGTTGCCTTGTTGCTGAAATGTGCCGTACAGATAAACTTGACTTGCTCTCTAAGACGTGATAATGGGTTCACTGTATTCCAGTGGCTCGCTCAGAGACCACACTAGATCCTAATCCAATAGAGCACCTTTGGGATGTGGTGGAACAGGAAGTTGACATCACGTGTACAGCAAGTGTGTGACGTTATCACGTCGCCAGGGACCAAAAGGGGAGAACAAAGGGGGTCCAACACGTCACTAGAGCTGTTAAATTATATATTTTCAGAAATTCTAACTAGATTTTGATTGGTTTGTGGATGTGCTGCATCAGGTCTGCTGGTCGGCGTGATCCTACGTTACGGTATTCCTGCCACCAGCTACCACAACAAGACACCCCTGAGCTGCTCGCTCAAGGAAGGACCGTCCAGCACCCTGCTGCTTAATGTCAGCGGCAAGTTCTTCGAGTACACCCTCAAAGGGGAGATCAACCTCAGGGACATTCACAATGTGGAGCAGAACGACATGCTGCGAAAGGTAAGCTCTAGAACGAGAACCGTGCATCCTGTTCCGTTTCATCCAGCTAACTGGGAATTTCTTTGTCCTCTCCCAGGTGACATTTGACCCCGAGGTTTTCTTCAACATATTGCTCCCTCCGATCATTTTCCATGCTGGTTACAGTCTGAAGCAGGTGAGATGTGGTTGGCGCGTAAGCCAACGCGTCAGCGTTTGTGAGCGGATGTTGCGGAGTCTGGTCGAAGTGTCGCTGGACAGACGGACGAAAGAAATCCCGTCATTGGCCAGATTGTGAGAGTAGTCAGCACAAGTGTCCCTTTCCAAGGGAAGTCCGGAGCACATGTCTTTCGTTTCCTCTCTCACAACTTTGCAGATATAGAAAAAACTGCTGACAACAGAAGCAGCTTTTGCTTTTGTCCTTAAAGTAGCTGCGTTTTATCAGAGAAATGATTTATTTTTATTTATTAACTAACTTTTCCCACCATTTTACAAGGTCCTTTTCTTTCAAAGCAGATGGTTCCTCTTCCTAGCTGTTTGTAATGGTTTTTTTTTTATATTGAAAGTAAAACTGGGGCAGTATAAGATTCTCACTTAAAACAAAAAACCGTAACCAAGGATCTAATTTCTTTTATTTTAAAACGCCCCATCAACTCAGTTGAAGATATCCAAATGTTGGCTTTAAAATGCCACAGCAAGAGCCACAGCTCACACCTTGTTTACTGCATAAACACCACTGACAGAAAGCCGATATCTTAAATGTCGCGCCATTGTCTTAACACTAACATCGTAAAGACACTTCTCTCGCCTCACCATGCTGGATGCTTGAAACTTATATTTTGCAAAGACAATCTCAAAACATTGAAATATAATTCACTGACAATCAGTTGAACATCAGTAAATTAGTTTGAATAAAGGAAAATATAAAGTTGCTGGTTTTTGCGTTTTGAAAAAATGTACTTTAAAGCAAACGCTGAGAAATTTTGCTTTGTATTTTACATTATATAAATGAAAAAATGACGCTTGAAAATTACGATAAACAGAAAAGATTATAAAAGAACAACTCACCCAACTACTGACCATGCCTCCATGCAATCACCTGTATCTGTACCTAAATCTGAACATGTGAGATCATAAAAAAACCCATAAATATTCAAGTTGTCTCTTTCACTTATATGTAATGAAATGGGATGTTGCCACCGATCTCGATGCAGCAGAACACCATAAATGCTACATTCCTGTTTGTCTATACAGACGCGTTTTTCACATCAGGAGTTTAACAAAAGCAACTTGTGCACTTTAGGATTTGACAGGACATGGATTTCCTTAAAATCCCCCTTTTTTTTTACATTTAGACCCACACATATTTTTAATACATGAGCATAGATGGAAAACAGTTTGACAGCAGCTGTGGGTAAAGTACAGAGTTATTTTGCTTGAAGGTGATCTGAGACTCCCCTTTAGTTGCCACACCTTAGCGGTCACTGTTCTTTTGCATCCAGAGATATTTCAAAATGGTCGAGTTCGTCTTTTTTTGACAGCTGGAAAAGCGTGGGAGCGGATTTGCTCAGTGATTCTTAGGAAGTAAGTTCTGTATGCAGCAAATCTCTAGCTTTTTATTTTTCTTCAATCTGGGCTTCAAGTTTGAATTTACTGAGTCAAAAGACAGTCCTCGGGAAATGGAAGAGAGTGATGTTGGATGGGGTTATGTGAGCTTGTAGAGCTTGTTCATCTTGTTCAGAGTCATAAGTAGGATTTTTAAATTCATTTGAAGTAGTATTTAAAATCGCTCAGACCTCGAATCGATGTGCAGAAACTTAGATTAGGCTGTGTCGACAATTGAATTCGGTCAGTGTGAACATTATAGAGGAAGAGTCGCATTTCCATATCGGCTGTTCTTGTGTTACTCTGCGCGGACAGATGGACTTGAGTTGAAAGCGTTTCTGTGTTTAGCTGCTTGTTTGTTTTAAAAGCAGCCGAACAGCTGGATGTGTGTTTGTGTGGCTCTGTGAGCCGTGGTGGTCGCTGACCTGAAGGTTTGGGGCTTCAGAGCTCAAAGGCATATTATCAGCACTATCGATGCTGTTGTTTTCAGGAACAGATGGGTTTTAGCCTTGCTAATAAAACAACACTTATAATTGTCAAATATACCCCCCCCCCTTCCTTTTCTAGAGACACTTCTTCAGGAATCTGGGCTCAATTATTACCTACGCCTTTCTTGGCACTGCAATCTCCTGCTTTGTTATTGGGTGAGGCTCTCATTTGTGTTCATTAAGTGTCTCTTAGATGACGTAACTTCTTCCTTTTTTTTATCCTGGGACTGAACAACTCTCCTCTCCTTGTCCATCCCCAGGAATCTGATGTACGGCGTGGTGAAGCTGATGAGGGCGGTCGGACAGCTGACGGATAAGTTCTACTACACCGACTGCCTTTTCTTTGGGGCCATCATCTCTGCGACAGACCCAGGTACGACATGAGAGCAATCGAGATTGTTTGTTTAGATTTCTTTCCTTTTAAAAAAAAAAAAATGTATATCTACTTGTAGTGACTGTGTTGGCCATATTCAATGAGCTCCATGCTGACGGGGATCTCTACGCTCTGCTGTTCGGAGAGAGTGTCATGAACGATGCTGTTGCCATCGTGCTGTCGTCGTGAGTCGACTTTTTCTTTACTTTGTTTATACAACTCGAAGACATTGTTCTGTGAGGGTATTATTGGTATATGTTTGCCAAAAATCGCATGTTAGTCTGAAATAGCTTTGTGCTTTCCATTACTCAGAGGTGTCAACTCAAAATGAAAGGTTTATATTCTTTGTGTGCAGTGTTATTCTAGTAGGCAGCTTCAGTTTCAGAAGAGGTCGTTTGTTACTGTGAGCTCTACTTGCAAGATGCCAGCAAACCTCTGAACTATGGAGTCCAGCTGGTGGGATCCATAACGTGTTTAACTATAAAGTTCCTAACCTGAACCAAAGCCATTCATCTATCTATATTTATCTATCAATCTATAGTTTTCCAGCTAAGAATCATGACCGTTTTGCTCTTATAACGTCCATCCCACAGCTTTGATTGTGTTTAAAAAAAAATATCATAAACATGTGTAATATGGTGTCACTTGTCTATTGCTTCCCTTTAGACCTTTCTGCAAACCTGCTGCAATGTGACATGTGTGTCACACTTAATAAACTATTAAAATGCAGCTTCTCAAAGCTTCACTCCAAAACAATATCCAATCTAACTCGTTTATGAGGCAGAATTTGTTTTACTGCATAGGTTTACTTAACAGTTGGTTAAGGAGAGATTATATCATCCAACTGCTCTGCGTAATAATAAAAAATATCCACTCTACTCTCACTCTAGTAATGTGTTTTTAAAGGCTTGGCCAATAGTTACTTTGCAAATTCCAGTTTTCATGCTCAACCTAATGCATTTTTTTAAACGTTAAAATTGTTTTTATTTATGTTTATGTTCCATTTTGGTGCTTAGAGATCCAACAAATACAGCTTTGTACCAGTATTTCTTTTTTGACACTTTTGAATTTTACAGTAACTTGTAAAACCTGACCCCTTGCATTACCAGTCTGCTTTAACACACAGCACTCTAGCTCCCTCTAGTGGAGGTTATGAATCACATACTTTTTCAAAGTGGAGCTGGTTCGAATGCTGGATTTCATTAATATACCACCTAAAAAGAAAATTTTGTAAAATGTAATGCAAGCTCACACATACCGAGGTGGATGTTGATAATTTGAACAGTTCGGATTTTAACAATCGCAATAAACGCACATGTTCTGCTCTTAAAACGTGTTTTGTTTACGTCTCAGCTCCATCGTGGCCTACCAACCCGCCAGCACAAATACACACATGTTTGATGCCTCTGCCTTTTTCAAATCCGTGGGAGTTTTCCTGGGGATTTTCAGCGGCTCCTTTGTGATGGGCGCAGCCACAGGTGTTGTCACAGCTCTCATATCCTTTTCCTGTGTGCTCGTCTTAAAATCTAATCACAATGTGGATTCGACACATTAGTAACATCTTGAGTCATGTTATGCCTAATGAGTGTGGTTTGTGAAAATACAAAAGCCAGGTTATTCTTTAACTGGACTCTACGTCACCAAGTTCACCAAACTGCACTGCTTTCCTCTGCTGGAGACGGCGCTCTTCTTCCTCATGTCCTGGAGCACTTTCCTGCTGGCTGAGGCCTGCGGGTTCACTGGTGAGCCGTCGTATTTTAATACATCACATGATCAGATTTCCCTCAAAATAATGCAATTTGATAAGATCATGGAGTTTAGATCTAAAACATATAAATTTGAACTTACGAAGCAATAATAGCCTTTTATGTACATTCATCTTTAGACTTGTTTCTTTATCTTGCCACCTAATGGCAAGAGGTTTTGCCCTGGTAAAAACCCACTTATTCAATGAACAGAAAATGATCAATTTCATATATTATTTTCAGCTGTAGACAAGCTGAATTAGGGTTGATAAATTGAACATGTTACTCTGGGTCTAGTTTAGAGGCCTCCTATGTTTCACAGACATGCGTATAACAAAGCTCAAACCTTTCCACAGCCGATCTGTGTCTACTGTAGGAGAATCAGTCCAAATTTAATGTTTTGAAGTGTTACGGTCATTAATTAAATCTGAGTTGATTACTAAATACAGATGTATAAAAAAAAAGAAAAAGTGAAATGTGCTGATTTGGAAAATGTGTTCACTAGATTCACAGATCATAGGTTCAAAGTAAGTTTGTTGGATGATGTTTGGAAGTTTTGCTTTAAAAAACCCAACAATTTTTTATAAAAACATAAAAAAATCTAAAATTTTCTGCTTGTGAAAATAAATTTAAGCAATTTTTGTAAAGATTTCTCAGCAAAATTAAATTAGAAAATGGCAAAATGAGACCAAATTATTGAGTTGTCGTCCTAAATGTAATTTGACTAAAGCAATGAAATTAGTCTGGTTGCTTTGTTTCTTCCCCGTGTGTATTTGTGCCATACAAAGAAATAAATTTGTAAGCAACGATTTTCCAGCACTGATGTGTATTAGGCTCAAAAGGATGAACAGAGCAGCGTTTTGTAATATGTTCAGCCTTACTGTTATCTGCCAACATATTCTCTGTTTCAAAACAGTAGCCAGGTCCAAATCTCCTTTTCCTTTTTTATAAAAGCTTTTTTTTTTTTTTACGATCTTGTAAAATGTTTGAATAACTTTCCCGGCACCTGACAAGAAATTGTCGTCTTCTGTTAGATAAGACGTTGATAATTGCATCAAAATGTATGTAAGCGATAACGTAAAACTGTAACATTGGTTTTAAAATGACAGATTAAGCAGAATTTCTTATGAAATTAAAATCCTGCTGACATAAGTAATCCTGCAGTGAAATAACTTATAATTTTTTTTATGTAAGGAATTGTCCTGCTGTGTGTTTAAAATCCTCCAGCCATCCAGTGTAACGCATCATGTTGACACCTGTGTCGTTGTTGTCCAACAGGTGTTGTGGCCGTGCTGTTCTGCGGCATCACTCAGGCTCACTACACCTACAACAACCTCTCTGAGGAGTCCAGGACGCGCACTAAGCAGGTACTATCAGGCCAGACTCCATCATGCACCCCCTTTCTTAGTTTGGACCCCCTCCTAATCCCACAGGGTTGCTCGTACCAGATGGCGCCATGATCAGCCCGCTGTGACCTTAATCGGGGCCGCCTGATGACATCCGTCCTGACATGACTGCTCTGCTTCCCAGAGGGGACTCGGTCCTGAGTACAGCAGGCAGACTAGCATGTCAACACCATGCAGTGTGACTCATTTAGATCAGTATACAGGCAGAGTCTTGTAGTCCACCCAGAAGGAAGTCACACTCGACGTCCAACGAGCCCATTGTGTGGATATTATATGTTTAGGGTTTGTAAATACGAAAAAAACAAACTAAAGTTGTGTTCGATTCACAGCTCTTTGAGGTTCTTCACTTCCTAGCTGAGAATTTCATCTTCTCATACATGGGCCTGGCTCTGTTCACCTTCCAGAAGCACGTTTTCAGCCC
This sequence comes from Orestias chungarensis, assembly GCA_032876305.1. Taxonomy (NCBI): domain Eukaryota; kingdom Metazoa; phylum Chordata; class Actinopteri; order Cyprinodontiformes; family Cyprinodontidae; genus Orestias; species Orestias chungarensis. Next base: position 62,048 of record JAVLVB010000815.1, read on the forward strand.
TATCTTTATCATTGGAGCTTTTGTATCCTTTCAGTTTCCCTTGTGAAAAACCCCCCCACAAAAGAATATATAGACCAACTGGAAATACTCTACAGCTTAGTAACGTCGGACGTCTTAACCAACTTGTCAGCTGACCATATTTATCGCCAGGGCTCTCAACATTTACCCGCTTTCGTTCCTCCTCAACCTCGGTCGAAGAGACAAGATCAGGGGAAACATCCAGCACATGATGATGTTTGCAGGTACAAGATAAAGACAGAAGGTTACCAAGCTCTGCTAATCAATGTGGATTTTGTTCGTAAGAGTTTTTTAAGAGCTGGACGGGATCTTTTCTAGGTTTACGTGGGGCGATGGCATTTGCCTTGGCCATCCGGGACACCGCCACCTACGCCCGGCAGACCATGTTCACCACCACGCTGCTTATCGTCTTCTTCACGGTCTGGGTGTTCGGCGGGGGAACCACACCCATGCTGTCCTGGCTCCATATCAGGTAACAGATTAATGATAATTATAATAACAATAATAATAATTATAAAACATCCTACAGTGAGAAAAACTGCATGTCTAGACTTTTATGTTAAATGTATTTTTTGATAATGTTTCCTGTTTTTGAAGAACACTGCTTAGTAGCAGGTTGTACAAAAAAGTTGCAGGATACAGAGATGACATGAAACAAAAACAAAGAGTAGCTAAAGCTAACTTGAGATGTGTTTGGGCTGTTGTTACATTTATTGTTCATAAGGCATAATTCTTCCGTTTTTGTTGGAAACAAAATAACAGACTATATACATGCTAACGTCTTCTTTACCCTTCTAGCAGCCGATAATCCCTCTACTTTAGAGGGATGTTCTTAGGTTCATTATATCTAGTTAAGATGCCATTTTAAAATAATTCAGTGCTCGCCTGCTATTTTGAAACTACATTGCACTATTTACAAGAAGTTCTTCTGTACTTGACATACCTCCCCTTGTTGCTGTATAAGAACTACTAGAACTACCACGGCTCAACGGTTTCATTGGCACTGGTGACCGTTGGTAGCTTGACATGACGAAGTAAAGACAGAGAACTGAACATGTATTAAATGTTCCGGGGACCGGGATTCGAACCAGAGACCGCTGCCACGAGGAGTTGCAGGACTTGTAGCCTCCGTTTATGGTGTATCTGCTTTACCACTGCGCTCTATTTAAAGTCACACAGTTTACTTTATGGTTTGTTTTTCGTCTTCTGTTTACCTGATCGCTTGTGTGTGTGGCGCCACCCTCTGAGTTAGGCTGATTTCACCAGCGGGGGACACAGAAATCTGGGCCACATCCAGAAAATCCGCAGAGACGCCTAGTATACCCTGGTGGATGTGTAAAGACGTTGACATTTAAGCAGAATTGGAGGAATGACTTAGGCTTTACTAGTTGCTAGTATCGCCAGGATTGTGTCCTACTTGCAGGGCAGGAAGAACTCTCTCATAAGATTAAACTAGTCTCAAAAATCTAAAATACCAGTAGTTGGTTCTCTGAAGCACTATCTGACTTTTATTTTGGCCCACTGGTTGACTAGTTGTCATGTTAAGCTGCTCAAATAAAGCGAAGTAGCGGAGCATAAGAATAATGGCTGTAGAGTATTAACCAGTGTGTATTTAATGGGTGACTGAGACAACCAAACTACTCGGCAAGACTCCTTTTAACTAAACATGCATTTATTTAATCCCATGTAGTTAATTATTATGGCACTGGTTCTCAAGTAGTTTGGTCTTGTCTGTGTCGCATCGAAAATCCCCACAGCTTGGATTGCTTTACGACCAGTGCAACTAGGTTTGATAAATAATCAAAGTGGACCAATGTCAAATAGATCGATTACATGGACAATAGGCGTTCCATTATACTGTTAAACTAAGCACTGAAATGTATTTGTGTAGTAAAGCTGGATAGCTCAGTTGCAAAGTCACCTGACTTTTGCGCTGCTGGCCTTTTTTCAAATCCAGGCCGGGGCTACACCAACAGCATTTAGCGTGGGTCCTTAGGCAAGACCCTTGCCGCTACTGCCTACTTTGTAAGTCGCTTTGGATAGAAGCGTCTGCTGAATGCATAAACACAGTAAACCAGGCGTTCAGTGATTAGTTAAGGGAGCTGTTGTCAGCCAGGAGGTGGGGTAAGAGTCCTCTCTCTGAGTTCCTCCCTACTGACCTGCTGGGATGTCCCCAGCCCTCACATGTACTTCAGGATTTGTCCTCTGGTACATCTTTGACTACTCGGCCAGGAGAGTAATTCAATTTAACCATCAGATGGCCATGCCTGAGCATGTTCGGCGTTTCTATGCTTCGAGTTCTTCCACTGCTAATGCAACAATTTGATTTGGGTGTTTTTTGTTGTCCGAGTTGAGCGCAGCCTCCATTTTATCTCTTGTCTCCCCGATATGCACTGAAGCTCTCAGTGCATATTTAATGCCTCCTTTAGACCGGACTGGAGCTATTGTTGGGCAGAGGTTTTAGAGCCCTGCCAAACCCCCCCCATGAGTATGTGCTTTACAGAATGCAAACATAAACCGTCCCTCTGTAGTTTCCTTCTAATCTTACGTAACCGGCTGCACACAGATTCAAATTCCAATATATATATATTTTGTGTGAATATATATATATATATATATATATATATATATATATATATATATATATATATATATATATATATATATATATATATATATATATATATATATATATATATATATATAT
>JAVLVB010000815.1:64872-76666 GCA_032876305.1 Orestias chungarensis
CTGGTGAGAACAACATACCGCTATTGCAGTTCTCCAAAAGTGAACTGGTTTTATGGTTTGATTTGCAGGAACGCAGGAACACATCTGCTTTCTCCGACGCGTGTGTTCTTTCATCTTTCCCATTTCGACCAGAAGGAAATGAGTTTTGTAGTTTCAATTTTATAGCTCTACAAAAGTTAAAAAAGCATGTAAAACTAAAAAAAATTATCTCTTAGACTTTCAGAAGCCGATCCGATCTCAAGCTTTCGTCAGTGCCGAACACTCTTAATCGATCTGAAACAACCTAACACTCTGGTTTACTTTTATAATACTTTTAATAAGCAGCCTGTTTGGTTAATAGGAGGATTAGAAGTTTCCGGTCCATGTTTTGTCTAATCATATGGAGTTGGCGTTAGTTCAGTAGTTACAGGTTATGTCCATTGAGTTTTTATCCTTGACGTTAGAGGATGTCAGTTTTTCTGCAGTTTAGCTGTTTTCTGGAGGTTTGTTCCAGACTAGTGGAGCATTAAAAACCGCTAAATGCTGCATCATCTTTTTTTTTTTGTTTCATTCCGGTTGATGCAAAGGCTTGAACCAGAAGACCAGACTAATCTGTTGCTTCAACAGATTAGCATTTTGGTGCTGCAGTAACCAAGTTATTTTAAAGTATTACTACGTTACTATTCTCTGAGCTTCCGGGAGCCAGAGTAAGACCTTAGAGCTGCGGAGTGTCTTGTATCTGTTGCAGTAATCAATTCAACCACAGTTAGGCACTTTGGTAAGTTTCTCAAGACCTTGTTGGGAATTTAGTCCTTTGATCATACAAATGTTGCTCAGGTGATAGAGGGCTGACTTTGTAACTGCCTTTATGTGTCTCTGAAGGTTCGGGTGTGAGTCCATCAAATACATTAATATCCACAACTAATTACTGCAGTATTCAGTGATATATAAAGTAACTAAATTATGATAATCTAAGTTAACTAAGATTACCATGTCACCTGATGACATGGTAATCTTTTTGTTTTTAGATTTTACAAAGTAATATTTTCTAATGTATTTATCAGTCGAGTTGTGGTGGATATTAATTGTTGTTTAAGTAAAATGTATCAGAATAAGGGGTTGATCTTTTTTCCTTGACTTTAGTTCGTCTTAAAAAAAAAATTCTATTAATTTAATTTTTTTTAAACTTTAACAGTGAACAGAGAGAATTAAGGAGATACAGACTCAATAGAGGTTCAAGATCTAATGGGGTGGGTGCTAAACTGAGTGTCATATTCCTAAAAAGCAAAACCCCCAGTTGCGGTATGAACGAAAAAACTTTGAGAACATTTTCCAATTTAAGCTCTAGATGCTGATCCTTCATCAGTTAAAGAGCCACATTTATCTCAACAATCATTATCTTTGGTCATTTGAACTTTAACTAAATGCCAAAATCAATCTAGTTCCCAAAAACAGTGGATTATGTTTAAATATTTATATTTATTGCATAACATCAGTCGTGATGAAGTGTTTCGAGAGGATCATCAGAGACTTCATCACCTCATCACTTCCGGACTCTATGGACCCTTTACAGTTTGCATACCGCCACAACCGTTCTGCAGATGATGCCATCACCTACCTCCTTCACACCACATTAACACACCTGGACGCCATGCGGGGTAATTATGTTAAAATGCTGTTTGTTGACTACAGCTCAGCATTTAACATGATTATCCCCTGTAAACTAACCATCAAGCTGGAGAACCTGGGACTTCACCCATCCTTGTGTCACTGGATCTCCAACTTCTTGACGGATAGAAAACAAGCTGTGTGTGTAGGAAAGCACAACTCACCTGCACTCACTCTCAGCACTGGCGTCCCCCAGGGTTGTGTCCTGAGCCCCCTTCTGTCCTCACTGTACACATATGACTGTGCGACCACTTCCAGCTCCTTCACCATTGTCAAGTTTGCCGACGACACTGTCGTGGTGGGCCTGATCTCCAGCAATGATGAAAGGCCCTCCTAGAGGAGATTAAACACCTGGAGGACTGGTGCCAGGACAGCAATCTCCTCCTTAACATCAGCAAGACAAGGGAGCTGATAGTGGACTGCAGCATAAAGCAGGTGAGGAACTATCACCCCGTTATGATCAGTGGCACCGCAGTGGAAAGAGTAGACAATTTCAGGTACCTTGGTGTTCACTTCTCTGAGAACCTGTCATGGCAGCGTCTTTACCACCTTAGACGCTTAAAGGACTTCAAACTACCATCCAAGGGGCTTCATAACTTTTACACCTGCACCATTGAATCGATCATAACGGGCAACATCACAACCTGGTTCGGAAACAGAACCAAGCAGGATAGGCAAGCTCTACAAAGGGTGGTCAATCAGCTGAGCGCATAATCCGGACTGAACTTCCTGACCTGCAGTCCATATAAACTGTGCTGGACAAGGGCCAGTAGGATAGTAAAGGACTCCATTCATCCATGTAACGGACTGTTCTCCTTGTTACCATCTGGGAAGCGGTTTCGTACTCTCAAAGCCAAAACGGAAAGGGTGAGAGAAAGCTTTTTCCCACAAGCTATTCAAGCCCTCAACGGAAATAGCATTTTGGACTGATCTACAGCAAAGTCCTATTTATATATATGTCTATATATGTGGACATTGGTATTTATAATTATATGCGTGCACACTGGCATATTTATATGTATGTATATGTGTATATATGTGGACATTGGTATGTATATATAATTATATGCGTGCACACTGGCATATGTATATGTATGTATATGTATGGATGGGGTTTACATTATGACATTTACCACCTATGTAGCATCATGTTGCACTATTTTGTCACCTTACACACTGGTTCACTTTATATGCCATTTTAAATTATAATGGTAATTGTACAATGTTTACTTCACTTTAACTAGTTCTTTTAGATACATTGTTAATTTTTCTTATTTCTTGTATCTCTTTTTTCTATTTTAAATACATTCAGTTTGCTTTTACTAATTTTTACCTATTTTGTATTTAGTGTGACGGAGCAGTCACAACAAAGCATTTCACTGCAAGATGTACTATGTATGACCATGTATGTGACAAATAAACCTTAACTTGAACTTAAACTAAATATTCTGATCCCTTTGACTTTTTTTCTGTTTTCTCCCATCACATAATTGAGAAGTGGAAGAAAATAATACTTGAGATAAGAATGGTTTATTAATAACAATCTGAAAAGTGTGGGTTATATTTACAATTCAGGTAAGACAACATCTATTTTCAGGTCTTGTCACAGTTTTTCTATTGGATCCAGGTCTACAATTTGCTTAGTCATTGGAAACAAATGGAAATATGATGCTAAACCTTCTTTTATGTTTATGCCTGAATGTTGACGTTCCTCACCCAGCTGGAAGTTGAACCTCCACCCAAGTCCAAAGTCTTTGTACCCTCTAACCAGGTTTTTCCTACTATTACTCTGATGAGCTTCCCAGTGCTTTTATTTGTATCTAATGCAGGATTTGGCTGTAAATATTTCACATTACTGCTTACGTGCAAATGTTCTCAAGCTTTGTGTTTTACGATGTGACAGACACGGAAACGACAAAAGATTTCACGTCAAGAGCTGTCGCCCCGGAGAGTGGGAATATTCCAGGTGCCGTATGTTAACGTGAATCTGTTTCACTGGTGTTTTGGTGGTGTTGGGGAGGGGATCTCCTGGCGTCTCAAGTTGGTGAAGGGCGGGGGTGTGTGTGTGTGTGAATCTCCAAGAAAGGGCCCTGAAGCAGCTAATTTGAAAATGGGGAAAATGGAGGTAAATGCTCGTCTGGCTGTGGTTGTCTTTAATCTCAACTGACTTGGCACCACCCTTTTTCTTTTTCTTTCACCACAACTCGCACGTCGTTTCAATGGGGAAACATCTCAACACTCTCTCATCAAGAACTGATTACAAATGTTTGTGCCAAAGAAGCGAGAAAAGGAAAGAAAACTGAGCTGTGACCGGCTGGTTGATCCGTTAGTTGTTATTTTTTCCTTCGCTGTTTTGAGGATTTGCTTGTGGACGGAAACAAAATTGCTTCAAAGGAATATAATGATGGATTAAAGGGAGGAGGGGGGGGGGGGTGAGTTTGGGATTAGGATTAAAGGGTGTAATAAAATCACTGGAGGATTCCCTGTGCATGTAGAACACTTTGTTTGAGTCAGGCTAGGCACCCTTTTTTTTTATGAGAGGGGGGCAGTAAACTATGTCAAGTTTGTTCCCTCCAGATCCTTTTCGCCGCATTTCTCGCCATCATTTGCATCACTATGTTGTTTGCATGCCCCCTGGCGTCCTTGCAGCTTCTCCCTCCCCCCAATCCTGTGTGTGTGTGTGAGTGTGTGTTTTAGACAAGAGCCTTAAAAGACAGCCGAATGCTTGGCCTCCTCTTTTGAAGCTGCCAAGGTAGAAAGACGAGCGGTTCGTCCAGAGCTCACATTTCCTCTGTTTGACAGCCATAGCAGAGGCTTTAAAGATGACAACACACACACCAGTCGGACCTTCCGCTGCTCAGGATCCGGTATAATTTAAAACACATCCACGACTGGCTACATCTCTCTTACTTGGCGTCCGTCCACATAGATTAGAGTGAGTTTAACTAAAATAATAAAAAAAAGAACTGGCCTGTTCAGGCTGGAGAGACATCATAGCAGAAATAAACCAAGAGCAGCTAAAACGACCGAAAATATGCCTGTGCTATGTAAGTAAATCCTCACTGTTTGACTTGTTGGAAGTCACTTCATCTCAGAGTTACAGCACACTTCTGTACAGAAACGGGATCTGGTGGTTATCTTGGCTTAATGGGGAAAAATGGCAAGGAAGAGAAGCAACCTGTGTGTAATTAGTAATGTGATAACAAGTGAAATGTAATTTAGCTCCATAATTCAGTTCATAAACTGCCATATTGTGTAGACCGGCACAGAGTGATGCATTTTTAGCATGAATTATTATGGCTCACAGCTAATGAGCTCATGTTGTTTTTTAATATATTACATAAGAACAATTGTGAAAATGAAATTACAAATAAAGAAATGCGTTGTTATTATGATGTGATTCATGCACATTCAGTCCCTGAACAAGAGAAGTCTGTTATCCAAAACTCTGTAGGACAAATTGTTGTCACCTGCAGATGCTGTCCAAAGTACTAACACCCTGTTTAATAGTCTAAAATATTAACTTGACCCCCCTCTGTGTCAGTGTTATACCTAAACCATGTGATTTATCTTTAACTTCCTTTGGGTCAAAGGCTGATGCTGGTCTGTGTCTTAGGGAGCCAGGTTTCACCGTCTAGCAATTTGTGCCTGTAGGGCATGAATGCTTCTTGAAATAGTTGTTAATCGATTAATTTAAAACATTAATTTGCTCTCTTTGTTTTTGTCTCCCGTGGTCCAGGGTGGGTGTGGATTCAGATCAAGACACTGAGCCGTCTGGAGAAAACTTCCAAGTCCTCCAGGGGGTGAGACGCTCACTTGAATCTAAATCTGTTTTAGTCCTGCTGTTTTTTTATGTAGGGTTAAAAGCCTAAATAAGTAAAAAAAAGATGATTTTTTTAGACTTGTCTGTGCAAGTCTACCTGTTTTTATCAAGTCTCGTCCGACCTGTTAGAGCTGATAACTGTAAAACACAGTTATGTTTATGGTTACTATTATCTTACATCTCAAAACGAATGTGTTACGTTTTCCCAGCCACGATGGTCACAGAATCTGGTTCAGATGCCAGCAGCTCTATAGTTTTCTTGATTTCATCAAAACAATACACAGACCTAATGTTATGAGAGATAACTGACACGGATTCGCTTTTCACCGTCAAACCTGTTTGTGGGTAAGAAGTTGATGAAAAGCAAGACAAATGGCTGGCAAAGTGTAGTGTTTTGAGTATCGGGGGGGCAAACTGTGATTAATAGATAAGTGGACCAGACTTGGTGCATCTTCAAAGCTACATTTCCTGATTAAACAATTTGCTTAGACATGTAAAAAGGTCAGAATACGCTAAACTGATTTGCATCAGACTCCTTATCTGTAACTGTAAACAAATGACTGTGGCTGTGGTCTGACTGCATTCACTGTGGAAACAAATCATAATGTTTTTTTGTTTTTTTTTACTGTGTTTCTTTTCAGGATGGTGCCCAGAATGAGGGTCAAAGTAGAACCAAACAGGAAAGTGCTTGGCTCTTCAGGCTCTGGTATACGTTTGATCACAAGTATCCTTTCTTTGGATCCCTGTTTTATCGAATCACCCAGGTAAATATCTTTACGATCTTGCAGCAGGTCCTGTAACCCGTAAGGGTGGATGTCAGATGTCCTTTCGCTACGCAAACTGGCTCCTCCTGGATTAGATAATTTGACATAATTTGAAAAATTGTTTGATTTCCCCTCCGTTTGGCCTGCAACAGCAGACTTAAGGTAATATGTTTAGTGACTCATCCTTCCCATCTCCTCCACTCTTCCTATCCTTACTAAACACCATCTCCTCAGGTGGTTGATTATGTCTCTGACTTTTAACTCTACTTGGACGCTATTTGGAGCTAAAACAAAACAACAGATCATTTAACAGAACTGCGTAACTGACTGCTGGTCTAAGTATGCGAACACGAAGCGTAGAGGCAGCTGCTTCCAGTCCCCGTTATCATCTGATAACGTGAATGCAGTTTATAGTTTTACAAAGAAGCTTAAACGGTGGTTGCCTGTTGCATAAAACATCACAAAGCTATTTGTTCGCTGCAGATTAAACAATCCAAATGGATTATAAACACCAGAATTATCCTACCAGTGGACATATTTCAAAAATGTCATGTCGCATTTTACAAGGACCTTCCCTAAATCTTGCCACCCAAATGTATGCTTAGGCTTCAAGAGGGATTTTCATATGACTTGTATTGTGTAACTCTTAATAATTTTTGTCTGTTTTCTACACATTTCCCTTAACGACTTCCTAGTTACCTCAAGCCCATTTTGACACACAGCGGCCCACCTCTTACCTCCACCCTGCCGAGCTACTGCGGGCCGCTGGCTAGCTGTCTGACCAGTCCACGCGCTTATGAAGTGAGTAGATGCAATGGATTCCGATTTCAATTTTGGAAAAGAATCTGTGTGATTTAAAAAAAAAATATATACATATATGGACATCTGTTTTGCCTTTTTTATATACATGCCAATGTATGAAATGAATGGATTTATAGAACATGGACAATGGGAAGCTAGCAAAGATATGAATAGTTAAGGATGTAATATTTGCATGTTAGGGAGCAAGAGTCAGAATCTTAAAGTATTATATACAAATAGTTTCCAGTATTTCCATCGTTTCATGAAGCTGAGGAGTCATTCTGAAACACTTTTCTGACATTTAAAGGTCCTTCAGGATATGCTTACAACATATATTATAAAGGACCTGTCTACAGATTTGCATATCGGTGTTTTAAATGTGAGAATTTGTGAGTGTGAGTTTGCATTCGCAGAGTATAAAGTGTTTTGAGTGGTTAGTAGCCTATGACTAGAAAATTCAGTCCATATACCATTTACGGTCGCTCATTGGCTTCAAATATTTCAATTAACCAGGTAATGGGTAAAATACATATTTGGTCAGTGTTGAAAATGCAAATAAAACCAACAAATAAAACATTTAAAGGGGTCATTCAATTTTCTGACATCAAATTTGCCAATAGCAGATATTCCTATGACATATGTGAGGTCGCCTGTTTTGCCACATTTTCTCCAACATGAGGCTGCTGAGGAATCCTTTTAGGATTAATCCATTACAAATTATGCGATTCATTTTGATAAATGATATGATTTTTCTTTTTCTGAAAAGCTGAGTTAATTTTAGTGTAACAGGATGCCTTTGATACAGCCCTTTTTCTGTGTGTGTGATTATTTTGACCATTCAATTCTTTAGCTGTTCTGGAGCCCCAAAAATAACATGGAACCCCTTTCCAGATTAATTGATTAATTTAATTGATGAAGTTCCTGAATGCCTTTTAGATGAGATGCTGCTTTAAAAAAATTTTTATTGTACCCCATGTTTTTCCGACAAATACTATTTAAAACAATCAAAAGTGGGGATTTCTTGGTTCAATTATTCTAGCCATTACAAAACCCAAATGTGGCTAAAATTTAGCTTTTTATAGAGGGGTGGAATTAATTTATTTGTTTTTAAATGGCGCTCTTAGATTTGATTGCCTTATTTTGTCTTAATTAAATTAAATCATTGTGCGAAATCTGCGCTTTGTATTATTTACTTGGTTATCTGTCTCCTGTGAGGGCGGGAGGGGGGGATTAAAACCACAACTACTTTTATCTGAATCACAAAATGTAGCAGCTTCATTTTGCAATTTTAGAGAACATGGTTATGTTTTCAGTTTGTCTGGCTTTTGTATTTAAATATATTTATACATTTTATTTTATCTAGGTTTATTCTGCTGCTGTATCGCAAGAAAACCAGCTAAACCGGTGTGACAAACTGTCCTCAGACTCTCCTTCTATGCTGCCAACAATCTGCCAGTAAGGCGCACAAACAGGCAAGGTCTTCAGCAACATTTAAAATGGAGGGCTGCATTGTGCGGGCACAAAAGAAGCTTTTCAGCTCCGGCTCAAAGATGACCAGTGTGCTGACAGGCGCTGCCCTCTGATATTTAAAACACAAAAATACCCATTCAAACTTCCGTCACACTGATTTTCATTTTCATCGTGGCTTCTTTTTGTTCTCTGTTCTCTACTAAACATGAGGGGATTTTTATTCTTTTTTTTCACTGATCCTTATAATTTTGACACTCTTTCCAAAAAGACATCATCTAGAGGTCGGTTTAGGTTATTTTCAACTATGCAAAGAAAGATGTTTTTCATTCCTAGAGACTGGAAGCTGCCGGCTGCCACGTCCAATGTGAGTTTAGGGGACTGCCAATGTAATCAGGGATGCTCAGAGCTCTCTCTGACCACGTGGGGACAGCGTGGATTAAATAAAGCTCCTTGCCTGGTTTCTCTTTAGTTATGGATATTATGAAAGGCCTCTCTACTGAAACTGATATAGCCCCTTAGAATACCGCTGCAATTCATAATGCTTCTACATCTGTATGGCTTAGGTTCTTTTTTTATTATCAATCTATTTTATTCTTCGAAGTTGGATTTACAAGCTAACAACCGGAAAAATCCATCAGTGTGCCCCCCCCCCCCACACACACACACACACACACACACACACACACACACACTGTGACCTCCTGATTTCATCCAAGAGTTGAATCTTTACAAGTAGATTGCAAAACCTAGTTTCCGGTTCTAAAGAGCTCAGATTGTTTTACTGACAGTTACTTCTTGTACCGAACTGAATGAATGATGTTATTGCTTTTTTTGCGCTCATGTGATCGTTGCAGCGGACCTTGGCACAGGATCTGGGATGCCCCTGTGTTTCTATTTGATTCACGAGTGTGCTTTTGTTAAACGATCAAAATGCATGGATTAATTTTAATGGATTAATTTCCCAAATCAACTTAATTCCTCTAAATGTATTTTCCAAGAGCTGCATGGTTATGTAATTTTTTTCGTTGTATCCAGTGAGCTGAATAATCCTTTCATTGACCTGACATTGACTCCTTTCCACCCCCCCACCCCCCGCTGGACATGGGTTAGCTATTGAATTCCAGCTACTCAGTCAGACATGAGAGGTCTGTTGTACAGCTGTATGTTATTTATTTAGAATGCACCATGTGTTTTCTTACCGATCTGTAAGTGTGGCATGTTTATGATGCTGAAAGTGTTACTAAAAGCATACATGTGATTCGAAGCTGCTGTGGTTTCCTGTTTTCATCTTCCCTTACCGGTTGCTGCAGTTCTGGCTTGTAGATGAAAGTTCCTCTTGCATCGCTGTAGTCCAGTTTCCCTCAAAAGTAATTAGACCGATGTCTGCTCACACACCTCATGTACCCACAGTCCCCTGATGTTCCACTTTGGGTTTTGGTTTCAGAACCACGAGCAGCTAAGGGACCCTGTCACCGACTTGATCCACAGCGATGCAGACCTGACCTTCACGTTTGGTGACACCGCCATCACAGCAAACGGGGCGTCTGCCAGCAGGACGGATGACGCCGGGGGGTCGGGCTGGGGCGCAAATGGAAAAAGGAGCGGCAGCACGTCAGAGGAGGCCCTGGAGCGGGAGCTGGACTCCCGCGAGCAGGAGCTGCTGAGCCGAGGCACGCGCCTGGTTTTCCCCATGGAGGATCACATCTGACCCTGCCTGGCCACCCGCCCTGCTGGAACTACCACCCTCCCTGGCTTTGCCCCCACTAATGCCATCTTGCCATCATCAGCCCTCTCCCTTTCCATGCAGGCAGAGTGCCCAGCCCTTAAGAGATAAGACGGATCTTAGATATGGGATCTGACGGGATTCATCGTGACCTATGACTCCCAGAGCCAAGGAGCACAGCTCCAGGATTATTTTATCCTCATTAGATAAGAAGTTTATTTCAAAGAAGGCAAAATACCCCAGTGGTATAGAGTGGGGGGAAAAAAGTCTTGACGCTGCTTCAAATACCGTGTTCTCTGCAGAAAAATATGAAAACTTTATTTGAGAGGACATGGATGTACACCCATGCACGACTATCTGCATGCTCAAACTGATAACATTGTGTGTTTGCGCTGGAGGGGAAAGTAGGTCTCATGTGGTAAGACGACCAGTTTGTCTTCACAGTTCATGCGACAGCATTGCCGAAAGAGTTTAACTGAAGGTTACGAGGTAAATGCCAATCTGAAGACATTTACTGTATCAAACCGCAGTTACCGGTTGACTTGTGAAAAGACTCAAGGGGACAATGAAGGTATTTCCTTCTCGGCCACCTCAGCTCTTAATGGTTTAATACAAGCATCTAAAAACCGCTAGTGATGGGCTTGTTTTCTCTTTGGTTGAACTGCTCTTTAAAGTTACATATGGTATGCCAGCATCTTCTCATTTAGCTGACCTGAATCGTGTTACGTGTTTAACTGTATCTCATGGCGCAACTTAAAATCCCTGACGTCTTTAAATTACATTTAGAATTTAAAAAAAAAAAAGCCATGATTATAATCTGTAACATGATTATAGAGCGGCTTACACAGTTAAGTAAAGAGCTGCCTAATGTAGCATTCCATCCCATGTTTTAAATATTTGAAACCTTATTACAGTTATAAAACGTTTATGAAAACGTATGCATTCTTTACAGTAGTGTTTTATAAGTGAAATTAGGCTAACAGGAAGGTTTTGTTTTTGTTAGATCTTCTGTTATTGCTGCATTGCTAACATCACATTTTTTTTCTTTAAATTGGAACAGCATAAGAGCAAAAATCAGCTGTGGAAAATACCCTCAAAATAAACTAGAAAAAAAACAGGGGTTTGACTCATATTGTCCATCAAACACAAACTTTTATTTTTCTTGCTTTTGTTGCTTATATTAGCTTAAAATCCAAGGAAGAGCTTCATAGAACCTTTAAAGTTCAACAAATAACATGTAGATAAATGATTAGGGTTGTAAAAAATGTATATCGACAAAGTTATAAAGGAGAAAAAGTTTTTAGTGACAAGGGTTCACGAAACGTATTGAAATAAATGGAATGGAATTTCCCTGGAGATTTAAAATAGCTGACGTTCTAGATTAAATCGACTCTATTCTGTTAAATAAGCAGTTTATGTCAAATGAAAATATTTTCAGTTGGAAAACACTTGGAAGAAGAAGAAAAAATGAAAGTCTAAAGTAATTATTGTGGTGCACATTTATTATTCATGAACTGAATTTAAAATAGTAATGTCAAACCGTTCTTGCCCCCCCCCCCCCCCCCC
>JAVLVB010000815.1:76766-140968 GCA_032876305.1 Orestias chungarensis
TTATACAGACTTCAATTAGCATTCGGAAATTACGTTTTTGACTCAAAGCTCCTTTATACTATTATAGCTTATATATTTCAAAAGTGCTCTTTCAGTTAAGCATCACTGATTGAAGGTTTCCCCTTTATTGCTAAAAGACATCTCTTATTGATTTTCCATTCACGGGGTTGCGCTAAAAATTCTTGCTCCCTCTAAACAAATTTGACTTGGTTTTGTTTTATTAATGCACTCTTGTCACTTTCTAGCCAGTGAGGGAGGTGGAGGAAGTATATTTCTTTTCAGTCTGACTAATAGCTGAGATTCTTCCTGTTTTGTATTCACCACACAGCCCTGTGTAGTTCTTTAAATCTTTCCTACAAGTAGCTGCTGCATTTATGCATGAGAACATGGGGGGGGGGGCTGGTGTGAAAGGCATGACTGTCGGATTTCAATCTTGAGACTTTTAACGCGAGGGACGGTCTCCAGCAAGTTTTACGGCGTGCCAGAGACCTCTGGGAGGAAATTAATCTAGTGGAGTAAGCTGTTGCCAGGCTGTATAACAGAATAGGCCAACTAAACTGAGCAGTAAGGAGAAGTGCAGCAGAATAATGGCGGCCTTCGCGGTCTGATGATGTGTGACTGAAAACCTGTATCTAAAATTTAAATAATCACTGTTCATCATTGTCAAACACTGCTAATGCTTACATTGTCTTTGTAAAAGTGGGGAAAAAAACTGGTTTTAAAAAGGTTATTCTATGTGCTTGCAAAATGAAATCAGACAACAGAGATGTTTTGGCTTCCTGTTTGAGAACTTCCCTTTCAATCTCTGCTTTATTTCAAGACAATTCACAGAACAGAAACATACATGGATTGAAGAGTGTAGGGTATTCCCAAAGATGTGGGAGCACTCAACAGACAAAACAACCCACAAAAAAAAACCCTGTGGAGCCCAGCAAACACAGACATTTGACGGCAAGCAGAAGACGCCTGTATGATTCCATTCCAACCCATAACTTGACCCCCGACTCCCGCAACCCCGCTGCTGTGCTGTCAGTCATCCCGTCTGCTATACTTAAATGCTCTCTGCACCTGAGAAATACGAGATGTGGCCAAAGTGTGATTATGTGCACCTGTTGTTTCCATTAGCGGCTGGCTGCCAGGCTGTGTGGGCCACGGTTTGCATGTCAACATGTTAATAAAAAAAATCTGAAAATGCTCCTTCGGTAAGTCTTATAATGCCAAAGAGAATATCAGTCACACACTAGAACATTAAGTTATAAGGATCCTTAAACGATGCCCTTAAATCTGCAAAAAACTGTCTTACCAAGTATTTTTGTCCACAAATATTAGTTCACTTGAAATGAGACAGAACTATTTTACAAATAACCTTTCAGAAAGGTACAGAGACTTGTTTTAAGTTTATAATACTTGAGTATTGTTACTAAGTACTTGCTGCATCGGCATTCCAAAACAGTCTGCCAATGGAACGAGTATATTTTACCTTTTTCAGTCAAATATTCAAAAAAAAAGTTCCTATATCTTGCTAAAAAGTGACTTGTAAGTTTCTTTTACAGTGTTCGAGGTGAGAAACTACACAGAGGGTACTTACATATTATGTTTTTGCAGTATAGTGCATAGTTTATGAGCCAGCGTGTTAATATACATACAGGGCTTTGTAAAAGTAATCATGCCATGCATCCTGAAACATCTTTCAACGCTGTTCCATTCCATGATTTGGATTCTGGTGGTATGCGAGGACAAGGAAGATGGTCGGAATGAGGTGGGTGGAGCTAAAACAAAGGTATTACTGGAAGAAAAACCTTTCCTCCTTGCAAAACGATGATCCTGAGTAATCCATCTAGATCAATTCATATTCAAAGTCCAAAACTTCATCCTAATGAGAATCTGTGGCAAGACCTGACAATCGATATTGGCAAACATTCTCTGCTCTTGCAAGGAGGAAGGAAATGGGCAAAAACATATCGGTCATTGAACGTGCAACGTTGGTAGAGACATACCCTGAGCTGTGGTCCATGGTAGTATTGACTCAGAGGGAGTTGTCACAGAGCATTAGTGAACAAACCCCCGAGATACAAACCACGGCTTCTGAGATAAACTTGATAAGCATTTGGCCTAAATGTAAAAATCCCTCCACTTTGCGTTAGTCCTTTGCAAGAAATCCCACACAAGACACCCAATGACTTTTGCAAAGCACTGTACATGACAATCAGCTGTGATTGGCTACTATTATAGCATGTCTATGTTTATGAGTCTCGCGTTCTGCGGTTTGCACTCTAAGGCACGTTCAATTTTGTATTTTTAACCCGCGGGAGGAATTTCAGAACAACCTCGGCTCATGTTCCAAAGAGCGTCCTACCGGTCAGTAATCAACCGTATGAATCCACAAAGCATGACCGACAGAAATGGTACAAGCAGGAACAGACTTAGAATTTAAATAGTTTTTACCCTAAGTTATTTTACCAATATTTAGGGTAAAAATAAATCCACCATAACCAACTTCTGAAGTTGAAGATGTCGACGCCGTGTGACATTTGGCCTCCTCAACCACAGCATTGGAGGAATTTGAGCGTTTCTTTGTGTTGTGGACGGATTAAAAGAAATAATGCGGTTCTAATGGTGCAGGAGGGAAAAAAAAAAGATATTCAGTAATTCTGGGGTTTATTAGAGTTCACCCCCACGTACGAGATTTGTCAGTGGGCTGTCTGGATTCCTGAGGGGGGCCGGAGGTGGAATAATGGCCCCTCAGTCAGGAAAACACTGTAGTTTCTTCTTTCAGTGCTCGTCCATTAGAACTGTTAAGAGAGGCTTGTCTCTGTTTAATATCAGGGAGATCAGTAATGCCGGGCTTCCTGTCATGCTTAGTAAAAATGCCGGATGGATAAGTTGCACAACTTGGAGGGAACCCGATGCTGCCACCCCGAGAAATGGCCATCTCAGGTGTTTTGATACCCCCCCTCCGTGACTCAAAACGGATTACAGGAGGGATCAGTGCTTCTAAAAGGACAGGGGTCAGGCCCTCTTGTTTTCTGCGACTCCTCTGCGTCTCCGCGGACCCCGCTGGTGTCGAAGAGGCAGCGCAGTGAGAAAATAAGATTCCTTCTCCTCGTTTCAAATCCAACTGTGTCCTATTGGTTCCTCTTTCTTTCTTCTTTTTTCCCTCCTCCTCCTCCTCTCAGTGTCAGTATTTCTCCTGTTCATCGACCCGGCTCGGGTGAGGATTAAAACAACCCCAATAGTCACGCTTGGGAGATCCTAGTGGAAGGCATTCCTGCAGCCTGGTTTGTTATTTCACCTTCAGCCCCTCAACCTTGATTGGGATTACCCTGCAGGGGAGGGAGAAATGGAAAAGTTTAACTTTTAAGCAGTGCTGCAGAGGTTTTCCAGCCCCTATCTTGATAGGGATAGACTGTAGTGGAGCCCTCCTCCCGCCAATGCGGGCGGCTGGGAGGCCTCACGGCGGCGAAGGACCTCGCTTGTAAGAGCTGCTGGTGACAGCGCGGTAGCAACCCCACAAGGAGCGCTAACAGCCACCAACAATGGCTCTCTTCTCGGCATCGCGGTGACTCACTGCCAGCCCCCTCCAGCCATCCATGAGGGGACTCAACAACGGGCCCTCTGTAAAGCGGCGGAGCAGCTGGTCGTTAAACGGACCTGAAATATCCTAACTTTGATGGCTGCAGTAATTCCTTCATGCTAACGTTTACACAGCAGCGGAGCAAAAATAAATGCCTTGCCAAAGTATTCCTGCCCCATCTTTTTCCCTTCGTTTTTTCTCACCCCACCCACTGCAAATTCAAACCTGAATTGGGTGTGTTAGATTTTATAAGACACACAGACGCAGTCGTACCAGAAAGCAACACGTGAACACCACTGCGTCGTCTATCTATAGTGGTGATGGGGTCAGGGTGCTGCTCAGTGTTCGGTTTCCACCACACGCGGCACTTTGCACGCACCGTACATCCCATACAATCAGAACGACTCCATGTTAAACTCACCAGCCAGATCTAGATAGTAACTACTTACATTTACTATAGTAACTTTTTTTTTTTTGGGTGGGGGCAATCTAAAAAACTCAACCGACTGCGAGACCTTTCGTTTGCACACAAGCTTTGCTCTAACACTGTCTACTTGCCCAGCCTGTTGTGCGTAGAGGTCAAGCGAATATACAGTAAACACCACACTCTGTCACCAGGTGTGCTTTACCTTGCTCTAAAACATACATGATAATAATAAAGTATTAGGTTTAGATCACAAAAATCTGTTTAATTGTAAATATATTTCTTTATGATACCAGAACTTGCACATATTGTTATATTTTCAACTGATTTTTATCACAAACGAGAGGTTATGATCAGTTACTAACCTTTGTTTCCAAAATACTTCCATTTCCTGGAGTAAAAACAGAAGTTCAGCTAGTGCTACTTTGACTTAACGCAACTCATTGGCCTCTTGGCTGCTTGTCAGCCTGTCTGATTTAATCTGAGATTAACCTTAATATGAGCTGACTCTCATTTTTTATTAAACCGTGTATCATTTTCTTTCACTTATGCACCACTTTGTGCCAGTGTATGCCATATAATCCAAATAAAATGTACCAAGGTTTTTTATTTCTTTCTGTAACTCATTAGCTGGGGTTCTAAAAGGTAGAATCCGATCCAAGTAGTGAAACTGTAACACGGCGGTAAGTCACAACTAAGAACAAAGTGCAAATTATTGACGGACATAGCATGCTGGGTCTCTCGAGATAGAACAATGCCATCGAGATGTGGTTCCCAGTCTAGAGTTTTCTAGTGAAGCGATGTTAAGACCAGAGCTGTGGTTTTTCTTCTGAAGCAGGTGTTTCAGGGCTCTGGTTTCAGTCTGCCTCAGTCAGGTGTGGGTTATAGGTTGTGACGGATCAGCCCACACTTGCCCACTTGCTGCCCTGATGCAAGTCTGTCGACAACGCCAGCAAACGACGCTGCTGTTCCTGCAACCCAGCTCTAAACTCGGAGCCGCGCATCGCGCACCTTGCAGCTTTACCCACCCGGTCCTCACGCGCCTTTCCCCACCTCGCTCCACTCGTAGCCCAGCAGCCTCATCACCTCGCTGCAGAAGGCCTCCACCTGACCGATCTGCTCCACGCTCAGGCGCTCTCTCCACGCGTGGATCGCCTCCTTGGCGTCCCTGGAGGATATGAGGAAGGGCCTGTCCGAGGAGTAGCCACGGCCGCGCGTCATGTTCAGCGCGAAGCTCTCCAGCGCCGGGAGGTCGGAGAGGTTGGCGAAGCGCAGCAGCCTCCGCAGCTCCTCCGCGGGGCGCAGCACCAGGTCCTCGTAGCGGACGCGCAGGTAGCTCCTGCGCAGCCACGGCGGCGCGTTCGCCACCAGCATCAAGTCGCTGAGCCAGTTGTCGCAGATGAGCTCCATGGCGCCGGCCACGTAGCTCTCCGCGCGGTTCATCCGGCCGCTGGGCGCTAGCAGCCGCTTGTACCTGTCGCCCTGCTTCTTGCTGCGCAGCACCTGGATGCTCTCCTTCACCAGGGCCTGCTTGGACTTCAGCCGCGAGTTGTGCACGGCCCGCGGGTCCCTGAAGAGCTGCACGACCTGCAGGTTGACGACCGGGTCCCGCATCAGGGGCACCAGCGTGCTGAGGTCCAGGACGCGCACGCCTTTGATCACCATCACCGGGTACTTCTTGCACTCTCGCTCCAGCTCCCGCAGGTCCCTCCTCTGGCACCGGGCGCAGCGCTCCTCCCGCACCAGCCCGACGTCGTCGCGCCGGTGCGCGTCGCACAGCGGCTCGGAGCAGATCACCTTGTTCATCTTCCAGCCGAAGATGAAGGACGTGGTGAGGTTGTGCGAGCCGGCGTACAGCCGCAGCACGGAGAAGTCGCAGCGGTACAGGGAGTCCATCATGTCGCGCACGGCGCCCTGCAGGCTGCCCGCGTCCCCGGGGTACAGCGCCTGCCAGATGTGCCACATGGGCTCGTACAGGTAGAAGACGTCCGGGTGCTGGTTGAACAGCTCGCCCAGGAACGACGAGCCGGTCCTCCAGGTGGCGTGCAGGTAGACGTGCGTGCGGCCACGGCTCGCGTTGGCAGGCGCCTCGCTGCCGTTGGCTCTGTAGCCGTTGTCCCAGAGCAGCGCGAGCGTGTTCTCCAGATCCGGGCAGCGGGGCTGCTGCTGCCGCGGCGGCTTGGCGCTCTGCGCGGATTTGTCCCGGTAGTCCAGCACGTACGGGATCAGCAGGAGTAAGCCGGAATACGCTAGAATCAAAACCAAGTACTTCTTATGCAGCCTCCTCTTCATTTCCCCGCGGAGCTTGAAGCTGGTTGTCGCAGGAGGAGGCGGCGCGGCGGACTGTTGGGAGACGAGGTCGCTGCTGGAAAGCTGTTGCTATGAGTGTCGGCCTGGGTACGCATCATTTCACAGCCGACGAGGCGAACGGGGCTCCGGGTGGGCGTGCTCTCAAACTGGAGAACAACTGCTCCTTCAGCCAGCTTGACTAGAAGCAGGAGGGAAAACATGAATGACCTTATTATTGTTATTATTATTATTATTAATAATAATAATGATGAAGACGAGGACGGTAATTGCAATATCAATAATAATATTGATTGTTTATAATAACAATAATTGTTATTATTATAATGATGAAGAGGATGGTAATTATAATATTATCAATATCAATAATGATAGTTAATAAGAATAATTATAATAATAATACTTATAATAATGATGAAGAGGATGCTGATTTTAATATTCTCAATAATAACAATGATAGTTAATAATAATAATAATAATAGTAATAATTAATTGTGTGTTTAAGATGAAGGGTGAGACATTGTCACAGAAAAACAGAGGGCTGATCTCAACATCCAATTTAATATTACACTAAGATGTGATATGACTAAATATAAAGTTATGTGCAAATTCTGCTAATTTAAAGACGCAGAGTTTATTTTGGCTAAGAAATTTTCTTCCAAATAGTTTTGTTTTTTTTTCTGCAAAATGTTTAAAGCTACTATTTACAACAGGTGATGTTCATGTATGTCAGAACAGGATAAAGTTCTTCAGGTGAATGGTGTTTACCGTATTTTCACTTGACACCCAAATGCCACCAACGAAACATTAGATCAACAAAGTTTATGTACAAACAAGAGGTCAAGTATGGTTCAGTAAAACTAATAATAAAATTAAATTATTTCCAAAACGTCACTAGATTAATTTCTTTCCACCTCTGCTCTGTGTTTTTAATTCTAGCTGGGAAGATTCCCCATGTCTTCCCAGGATGAGGAGATCAGACTGCAGAAAAACTACATGCAGTTTACGTCCTGTGTTGATATTTGAACACCTGATTAAACTGAAATATCATCAATATTATTATTGCATATTATTATTGCATAGGCTGTATTGTATTAACATCTCCTATGTTCTCTAAATTGTTAAAGAGGTGGCACATATAGTGTGGGATCTTGTCACTTTCTGCTTTTAATGCAAACCTAGAGGTTTTGAAAGGCTACTAGTACTTCAGAACACAGTTGATAACTTTCTGATCTGCAGTTTGAACGCTTTCAACTTAAAGTTGACTAGAAGGAAGCATTTTATTCCATTGTTGCTCGTTACTTAGTCAGTTCTTTAATCGCGTAACAACCCGTCCAAGGCAGATAGGTCGTGTCTTGACCATAGGAAATGTTTCTTCCACTCCGCCCCGATTTTAGGACTACCCGAGCTATCCACCGGCTAACTGTGAGGGAGCGCGTCTCGTGTTTTGCATACATTTGGGTAAATCACGCCTCGTTTGGTTAAAACAAAGAGGAACAGTTAGATCCATTTGATATCTTTAAAGACTTTAGAGTAGAGATTATACATGTATTTTCTCTTTATGAAGCCACTCAATAACTAAGGCGAGGCTCGGGGTAAATCTGTTTATGGGCGGAGCTTAGTAATCTACGGAGACACGGCGGTTAGAAACCACGGTAACCCGTCGCAACGAAATGCATCATGGGATACGAATGCACGACAAGGCTTGACTTGTAGTTTGTTTTAAAAAGGAATTGTAATATTCGGAAATTAAGACGCTATAAACATTTTTAGTTAGCGTTTTCTTCTTTTTTTTTTGAAAACATTTCAAATAAATAAAAAAATAAAATTTTTGTTTCGCGCATGCGCACTTGTTCCCGTGTACTAAACTGAACCGAGCGCGGCAACGCTAAAAGCGATGGACAAAAACGGCTAACGTGACAAAAACAGCCAACTGTTTTCTGATTTTTATGAAATATTACACTTGGACAAATACTCGTTCCTCGCGGACTTCCCGGAGCTGCTGCGCGCCGAGACAGGCGGCTAAACCCTGAAGCTAACTGCAGTAGCATGGCCCACTGGACCAGCTTCGAGGAGGAGACGGAGAGAGAGACGAAGAAGCTCATCAGATGTACCGGCGGGCTCCAAGACGAGCAGGACCAGAACTTCCAGCTGGCTCTGAAGTTTGCTTGGTCCAACTTCAAGTGAGGCCCGGGGCCGGCTGCGTTTTAGCTAGCCTGTTAGCAGCGTTAGCTTGCTGATGGAGGAAGCTGACAGTTGTGCTTCCCTGACAGGTTTCATCGGTATCTGGATGGTGACAGCCATAAGATCCAACGCACAATCAGTGGGTGAGTGTTTGCAGAGACGTGTCCTCACATTTCCCTCCGGAAAAACAACCAACTACATAATCAGATCAGGCTATTTACAGTTCCCACGCAGTCCCTGCAAGATGTTTGTGCTTTGAGTCTATTTCCGCTCCCCTTGTCTATTTATTTCAACCATCTGAGTCAGTTTAGTCATTCATTCATGGGTTTAACCATCCATCCACCACTGTAATGTCCACGCATCCACACATTGTAGGTCTTGGTGGGTTTAATAATATATCCTCAGTCTGACTTTTGGACATTTATCCTCCTCTGGTTGTCTGGATGCTGTGCAGCTAGAAGGATCTTTGCATCCCTGTAACCATGACGGCAAGGTTTGTTTGTTTTTTGCACAACTGGGAGCAGCTGGTTAGCAACTGAGACAATGCCTGAACTATGACCTCAAATCCAACAACAGATGGAGATGGAGCTGTATAAATAATTAAACGAATAATGATCTACAATAATCTGTTGGTTTATGTCTTTCTTTTTCCAGAATCTATGAGAAGCTGATGGTCCACTCTGACCTGAGTAAAGCAGAGAGCTGGAGGAGGTTGACTGAAGAGTTCCTGAACTCACCGCTACCTAATACCAATGGGACAAAGGTATTAAACCAAGTGTGGAGATAGGAAGTCGAGATAAATTCTCATTTGAGCTAACGCAGACATTGTTGGCCAACATGTTTCGTCACATCCTGCGTTTTTGAGATGCAACAGCAACAACATCCTCATAGGCGATGGGGAAAATAGTGCTCCAGATTGCGTAACACGCCGGAGAGCATTCAGTCTGCCGTGTTCACCTTTTCGTTTGTGTTTTGATTTTGCTTTTCAGACGGATACCCACTACAGTATCCTGTCACTGCTGCTGTTCTTATCGGATTCTCCCTCAAACACAAACTTCACCGAGAGACCCAGGGTGAAAGATGCCAGTAAGCCTTGCTTCCATTTTAGGTTTTTTCACACTTTAAACTATTCTACCCGTTAATAACATCTTATTTGAATCGTGTTGGTGCAGAACCAGAGGACAACTTCGACTGGGCCAAGTACCTCATGGAAGGGGAGGAAATGGACACGGGGCCGTTCCCAGATACGCCAGTGAGTCCTCAAACAACGACACGCTCGCAATAATTCAGACAAAGGCTGTCCAGCTGAATCTATGTCGTTATCGTCCTCTTTTGTAGGAGTTTTCTGAGGACGAAAGCGAAGAAGATGACGGGGAGCAGCCAATCAGTAGAGAGGACTCCGGGATCCAGCTGGACAGAACCCCCCAGGAGGACCAGGATACCACCAGCAAGACGGTTCCAGTCACATGGATAGGTGGGACATAAAAAAAAAAAAAAAGCAGCCAAATATTCATCTACATTTCGTCACATTACTTCCAGAACTGGATGTGTTCATGTCTCAGTCTGACTGAAGTGGAGATATCAATGTGTTTGTGAGGATCCTATTTCAAGTCTTCCCTCCGACTGTCATGTCAACGGAGGAGAAGCGTCCTCACGCACTGATGCTGCCAGCACAAACTCTTGATGGAGATGGTGTGTTCAGGGCAGTGTAGCCTAAACATTCAGTTTCAGCCTCTTCTGACCCGAGTTTTGTCTTCCACTACAGTCCGTGTTTGTGTTGCGTCCACTAGTGGATTCTTTACCTAGAGCTGAGTTGTGGATATTTGCAGCTTATCACAAGTCTCTCCGCTGCTTCTGATCACGTTGCCGCTTCTGAGGGGCATTTACTGGACAGCCGTATTTATACTGAGATAAAATCACCCGCTAACGATTGAACCAATTGAATAATTGTATTATTTTTTAAGTTTTATTTATTTATAAATTGATCTAAACATAATTTTGTTTACAAACATGCACATGTACTTATTTAATTTGATTTATTAGCTTATTTCTTGATTTCATTAAACAATTAAGATTAAAGATTAAATCAACTTTATTTGCCAGGTACATACAGGACATACTAGGAATTTGTTTTGGTGTAATTATGCTGAGGCAGCCGCGCAAAGGGTCTTGCCTAAGGACCCACACTGGATGCTGTGGTGTATTTTGCCATGGGCTGGATTCAAACCCATGACCTTCCAATTGGAAGTCAGGCAACATACCACTTAAGCTATCCAGCCAGCTTCATTTCGGTAACCCCTATTGAATCGCAAACAAAAAAAAATCCAAACCAAATGCATAGGACCTGTTAGTTGATATAATCAACTCTATATGGCGCTGTAAGAACTGTTGTATCATTTTATTTTTCCCCAGTGGGTGAACCAGACGCCCGGGCCTGGCTTGAACAACATGTAGTGACTCCATACTGGGTCGCTCACGCTCCTCGTTTCTCCCACAGCCTGCACTTACACTCGAACCTCCTCAATGTTTGGTAAGACTTGGTCTGTTGATGCCCGCCTCTTGGATAAGATATCAAAATATTATTATAAAATATTACACAGTATAAAAAAATGCAGAGGGATCTGAGTGGGGGTGGCACAGTTTCTGCTTGACGTAACGCAGGCTGCAGGTGTATGAGCTCTTTTGATGTCGCCATTGTATTTTAATGTTTATTTTCACTAAATTGCAAATTGCAAATCTAAAAATTTTCCAGATTTTAAATAAATCAAGTTAATCTTCACGTCATGAGACATTCATTTTATGCTCGGCACAGCCTAAACAAGCTTTACTCTCATTTCTGAGCTGAGACACTGCGTGATTTTTGGGTGTTCTTTTGCTTTTCAGGGACCAGCACTTGTATAACACCGATCCTCTGTATCTGCCCGAAGAAAAAGTCTTTGTCACAGAGACTCAGGTCATACGGGAAACCTTGTGGTAAGATCCAGTCCAGCTGAGACTACTAACAGCACCAATGTGCAAAGAAAACAAGCTTCTCCTTCAATTTTCTTCCAGATATCTGGACTGATCCTCCTTGGGGTGATTCTCAAGAATATGGTCCAACTCGTAGCAAAAATTTAAAAACATTATGTACTCACAAAAACACTCACTCTTTAAAATATAGATCCCAATTTTACTTTTCACTGTAAAATAATAATCTATGTGCACATTTTCTAGTTATTTGTAAACATTTTTATTCTAACTTTGAGCAAATAAATTCATTACCGTAACAATTTCCATTAAGAAATTTGAAACCACAAAACCTTTTTTTTTCCCCATTTTTTGGACACCAAGGATTTCAGTATGCACAGAGGGACAGATATAAACAAAAATTGACATTTTTAACAACCTTTTTTGTTTTAACGCAGCGGTAATGAGAGTTGCACCTCCGGACATTCACTTTTATTAAAATATTCTGAATTACTTAATAGCAAATTATTATATATTATCATATTTTATTAATTTATGTATATTTAAACAAATTTGTGATATTTTTTATAAACCTGCTTGATTATTTATAATGACAAATTAAGGCGAAAGCGTTATTTTTTCCCCCATAGGAAGCATTACGATAATTTAAATTATTTAATAGTTTATTGTGTTTTGGTGCGAGGATGATCTTTGGCTTTTTCTTTTTTCTTTTTTTAGGCTTCTCTCCAGCGTAAAGAAACACTTTATATTCCAGAATCACGATGGCAAAGTGTCGGTGAGGAACAACGTGGTGGTAACCCATCTGACGAGTGTATGTTTGTCTGAGACAGAACATGAGCACTGCCCATATTTTGTCAGCCGTTTGTCCACATGTAACGAATACACACGGCCTTCCTGCGTTTTGTTCTGCAGAACTGCCTGCACTCTGTGCTGGAGCACATCGCCGTGTACGGACAGGCCGTGTTCAGGCTGCAGAGGTTCATAGACGAGGTGACGGGCCACAGCTCAGAGCCCGGCCCACCGGGCCCCGGATCCTCCCACGGCTCCAGGAAGAGCTCGGAGCCTCCTTTCAGGACCTACCAAGGTTTCGTCTGGGCTCTCAACAAATACTTCACCGGCTTTAAAGAGGAGCTGACCACGATCGAGAGGGAGGTCATCAGCAACGGTAAGAAGTGCAGAAGTTGTTGAATCCACCACTGTAACGAGTTTGTCTGATAAGAAAGGCCCCACTGCTAGAGCTTCGGGTCTGATTTTGCTTACTGTGTGTGAATGATGCAGCTTTAAAGACAAACTTGTCCTTACATTTTACTTTCAAGTTAATTATTTTTTGTTCATTATCATGCATCAAACTCCCAACTGTGGGTACAATACTAAAAAAAAAATCTGGTAAATGTTTTTTATGGATTTTGTTTTAATTTATTTTGTTTTTAGAAAACCAACAAATATTCAGGGTATGATCGACCGATCCAAATCAATCAAAAATACTTTATTTATCCCAGAGGGAAATTAAATGTTGTTGGAGTATCTCATTTTACTGAGGAGTTGTTATAGATGGTGATGGCCGTGGGCAGGAAAGATCTTCTGTAGCAGTTCGTTTTACAACTAAGCTTAAGAAGCTTCTGACTGAAGAGACTCTGTTTTCCAGTAACAGTCTCATGAAGAGCATGTTCAGGGTTCTCTATAATTTTCTTGATTTTACGTAAAATCCTTCTTTGCATCATCAACTCCAGAGGTTCCACATTTTCCCCCCAGAACAGACCCAGCCTTCTTCATCAGGTTGTTGATCCTTTTTAGGTCCCTTGTTCTGATTCTGCTGCCCCAACAGATGATGGCAGAGGAGATGAAACTCTCAACAACAGACTTAGAAAAGATCTGCAACAACTTGCTGCAAACCTTAAAGGATTTTAGCTTTCTCAGGAAGTAAAGTCTGCTCTGTCCCTTCTTGTAGACGCTTCATTGTTGCGTCTCCAGTCCAGTCTGTTGTCCAGATAAACACTGAGGTATTTGTATTCCTCAACCATCTATACTTCTTCTCCCAGGATGGAAATAGGGGTTGACCTGACCGTGTTTCTCCTGAAATCTACAATCATCTCTTTTGTTTTGTTGACATTTAAGATGATCTGATTGTTCCCATACCATGCCACAAAGTTCTCCACCAGGTCTCTGTACTCAGCATCTTCTCCATCTCTGATACACCCAACAAATGCAGAGTCATATGAGTATTTCTGTAGATGACAGGAGTCTGACTTGCACTCGTCGTCTGAAGTGTACAAAGTGAAAAGGAATGGTGAGAGTACAGTCCCCTGTTGTGCTCCTGTGCTGCTTATCACCTGGTTAGACACACAGTCCTTCAGTCTGACAAACTTTGGTCTGTTGGTCAGGTAGTCATTGATCCAAGGTGATTGCCGAAGCCTCCACCTGAGTCTTCTGGAGTTTCCGGCAAAGCAGATCAGGCTGAATTGTGTTAAATGTACTGGAGAAATCAAAGAACACGATCCTCACAGAGCCGCCTGCTTTTTTTAGGTGACAGTAGGATTGTTGACGCAGCTGTATGATGGCATCTTCAACTCCATGGTGATAAGCAAACTGTAGTGGGCCAACAGGAGTCTTTCCCAGACCTTCATGATGTGGCATCTCAGGACAACCCGTCTGTAGTCATTGATGTCTTATGGTTGAGGTTGTTTTGGCACTGGAACCAGAAAGGATGTCTTCCACAACAGTGGAACCTTCTCTTGGGTCAGGACTCTGGGATTGACACCATCTGGACCTGCAGCTTTGTATGAGGTTCATGAAGGACCCAGAGCAGAGTGATCTGATCACAGACAGAGACATTAATCAAACCAAGTGAGAGGCAGCAGAAGAATCCAGCGGGCAAAGACGGACAAGGATAAGCTTTAACACTGCGGAGGCGGTTAATTACAAATGAGCCACCACTCGGAGAGTAAGCAAGCCTGCTGACCGAGAGACAATGAATGAAAAGCACAGGGAGGCTGAGCTAGGATTGCAAATGGTAAGAAATCCATAGGAAAGAGGATAAAACTGACCAACGAGAGGAAAATTCAGAAGCACAAACGACGACAAAAGAATAGGCTAGGAGTCTAAATGCAAAGTCTGATGCACAGGAATGAAAAGACCTTAAGGGAATACTAATGAGCCGTACTAACACCAGATCTGTGGAAGGCGAACGATGGAATGTGTAATTTGTGTACCCTGTCCATGTTATAATGTAGTGTTGATGTGTTTCGGTCAAACTGTTGGTTTGCAGATGAGACCGTGACCCTGTCTGCGGTCCTGGAGCGCCTCAGCCCTCACCTGGCCCAGATCCGAGTGCTGCACAGAGTCTTCTGCACAGGAGTCGCCGAGGTTCCCCCCGCCACACCAAATGTCGTGCGGGCCTCCCACCTACTCAACACTCTCTACAAGGCCATCATCGAGTACGACGGCGTCGGAGATGCGTCAGAGCAAGCGGTTGGGGGGGTTGTTTAAACCCTAAATCTGAAGCTGGCGTATCTTACAGTCATTCATCTAAAAGGTTTGTTTCCGTTTGTTACCAGGTGGCTCTGCTGTTTTCTCTGTGGATCGACACGGTCCGGCCGTATTTAGAGATTGTGGACGCGTGGATTGTTCACGGCCATTTGTTCGACCCTGCCAAGGAGTTTATCATCCAAAGGTAGCCGTACCGAATCTATAAATCCATGCAAAGGAATCCATACTCCTTAACCATTTCTACATATGTTAATCTAATGTATCATGACATAACTATGCAACTATGTGTGCAGGCCTGACCCAACTTGGTATTAGAACGCTGCAGGTTGTGGTTGCAGTTTTAACTCGAACTAGAATGTTTGAGCTAAAATATTTAATATTCAATATTTTTTTTAATCAAATCCAGAAACAAGGACGTCCCAGTAAACCACAGGGACTTCTGGTACGCCACCTACACCCTGTACAGCGTGTCAGAGATGGTGGACAACGACGAGAAGCTGAACGACGCAGCCAGTGGGAGCTCAGGAGGAGATCAGGGCTCCAGCAACAGGCAGCTGACAATGGTGTCTTTCCTCAAACCTGTGCTGAAGCAGATCATCATGGCCGGGAAGTCTATGCAGTTGCTCAAAAACCTGGACTGCAAGGAAGCCGAGGAGTCTGGGAGATCCTCCAGAGGTCGGTGTTTGTCCCATCAGTAGATTGCGGTCAGTGCCTATAAGGAAATGTGTTTGATTAGTAATAACTAGGCGGTTGCAGATGCAGAGAGGAAGAGCTTGTACACACTGTTTCTGGAGTCTGTGCAGTCGCGCCTGAGCAGCCCAGAGGAATCGCCGTCAGACAGGGTCACTGACGAGCAAGCCACCACCCGGAGTCTGGTAAAGATGCAGTCTATCATGAGGCAGCACTTGGAGGCTGACGACGTCCACGATCCGCTGTTGGCCATCAACTTTGCCAGGTATTCCGCAGAAATGAGCCAAATCTGACAGATTGAGTTTAACGTAAAGTAATATTCCTGCCAAAGCCACAACGCGTTTTACCGTAAGATTCAGTTTTCTCACTCACTGAACTGGTTTGGCTGTACCAGAGGAGTTAAGTTAACATCATCTTTCACACTAGCGTTGTAAATAATCTTGTGCTTTCAATATTGATGACATGACCTGTTAATTAGAGGTTTATTGCAGAATATTCAGCCTTTTAAAAAAAGAAGCCTTAGGCGCTCCAATGTTAAAATCCAGATGTTAAACAGCGCAACTATAGCCTTCACCAATGAAATATCTGCAATGTCCAGCCGCAGTGCTGCTTGACATGCTATTGGCTGAGTATTTCTGTCCTTGCCACTGATTGGCTATGAAGACTACATGGTTTTATCTCATGTTTCATAGGGTAAATTTAGTGTGTGAACGGTTAAAATAAGCAGTTTGAAGGGTTTTTAAGAGTTATTTCTGGCTGTAGTTTCTAACTTCCATGTACTAAAGAACATTTTTGCGTTCAAATAGGCAAATATACGTAGATCACAGCAGCACGTTCGACATTCCACTTCAACATTAGTTGGAAACAAGGTTTTTGGAATGGATAGTGGATAAAGCAGGTTGATGCTTAAAAGGCCATGCTTATGTCAGGAAACGGACAATTTAAGTTCACTATGCCTATACGGCAGGGCTTCAAGATCCATCCAAAAGCATCTTGTTGCTGGTCACAAAAAGCATGTGATTTGTCTTTAACTGGATGATAGAAATTTATTCAGTTGGGAGAGCACACTCCTATTTGAATCTGTATGTGGGATTTTCGCCGTACTTGCATTAGAGTAAAACGGACAGTAAGCAAGTGGTGCACCATGATTCAAGAAAGAATGTGTTCAGAAACAAGCCCAGAGTGAACGTGACATCCATGCTCGACGAGTGATCGTCAACGTCTCCTCCAGGCTCTACCTGGAGCAGAGCGACTTCCACGAGCGTTTCTGCGGGGGCGACTTCGTCGTGGACCGCTCGTCTCAGTCGGTCACCTGCCAGACCTTCGAGCTGACGCTGCGCTCCTGCCTCTACCCGCACATCGAGAGGCGCTACATCGAGTGCTGCGGGAACCTTATGAAGACCCTAAAGAAGGACTACAAGTACGCGCCGCTTAGCTGATTAAACAAGTGCTCCCAGTTTGTGTCGGATCGTAATTCAGCATCCAGCTTCCTTTTTTTTTTCAACAGGCTGCTGGAATACCTCCAAGCCATGAGGAACTACTTCCTGCTGGAGGCCGGAGACACCATGTACGACTTTTACACCGCCATCTTCGACAAGGTGCAGGAAAAGGAGAGCTGGCAGCAGCCTTCCTTTCTCAACGTGCAGCTTCAGGAGGCAGTGGGACAGCGCTTCCCAGAGGACAGTAGCAGGTACTGCTTGTCTGTAGTTGCCGACGAGAGTTGAGAACCGAGACTTGCGAACCAAATATTTCCCCTGACGTTTCGTGTTCCAAAGGTTGTCAGTGTTTTTGGAGCCTCTCGACCCGTCCAGAAAAAAGCATCCAGTGAATAGTTTAGAAGTCCTGACCCTGAGCTACAAGGTAAACCAAGGCGTATTTGATATTATTCATTATTACATGCTGACACCGTCATGTGGACATCTGCTGGGGTCTTCTGTCCCCAGGTGCCGTGGCCTGTGGACATCGTGATCAGCTCTGAGTGCCAGAAGATTTACAATCAAGTGTTCCTTCTCCTGCTGCAGATTAAATGGGCCAAATACAGTCTGGACACGCTTCGATTCAGTGGTAGGAGCTGAGATTCCAGCTCAAATGTGTACTTAGAACAAATGTAAATGATGCTGCTAAAATGATCATCACTTTTTTCCTTTACATCAACAAATATGCAAATATCCATTTGTATTCACTATTCTCATCATTATTTAAAGTATTGTTTGACACATGCAGGTTGGCAAACCGTTTTGATTGTTGCTTATTCATTAACATCCCCAGCATGGACCTCGTGGCAAATGCTTTTACTGACCTATGCCCTGTTTCATTTAGATTTTGCAGACATCACACGGAAACTGGAAGGATCTCCTGCCGAGGAAGCAAAGCTGAAAGAACCAGTTAGCCAGCAGATCCACAGAATGTGTCTGCTGCGAGTTAAACTGATGCACTTTGTCAACAGCCTCCACAACTACATTATGACCAGGGTGAGTGGAACAAGTTTTCCCCAGTCTTCTTCAAAAAGGGCTTAAACTTAGTCAGACCTGATACAGTGTGTCTGTAAATTTTAGTTTTTGAGTCTTTCCACATATTTAGTTATGATCTTTTAACTGCTCCGTTCTAGTAAAACAACATGCTTTAAATGGGGGAGTTAATATATATTCCCACTTGAGCTGCAGCTCCTCCAGAGTCGCTGTATGCCTCTTGTTATGCTTTTTTCTTTCGCTAATGTGTTGCTTTTGACTTTTGTTGTTTGCAAATCTGTGTATTTTTGCCTAGTTATTAGTGCAAACAACTTAGTACGCTTAAAATGAATTTAACTAGCAAGAAACATTTTAGCAAGACATAGAAGCCTTTTTAATGTCCAACAATTCTTGAGTATTTAATAAAAGTACTAGTTCAATTAGCAGATTTTTCGCTTGTTTCAATTGCGATTTTAGATTTACAAATTACGTTCTTGGACTGCATTGTTTCATCTCCTTATAAATCCAGAGTCCGTCTGTAGAAGGTTCTCTGAGCTGTTTATGCGTGTCAGTGAGTGCATTGAATGTTTTTATTTGCAGTCTGAAAATTGTGTGTTGGCAGATCCTTCACAGCACTGGACTGGAGTTTCAGCACCAAGTACAGGAAGCAAAAGATCTGGACCAGCTGATCAAGATCCATTACAGATATCTGGCCACTATCCACGACCGTTGTCTGCTGAGGGAAAAGGTAAACGCCTCTAGACTAAGATTAAATTGGTCAGACATAGAATGATCAACAAACAGTTGGTATAACTATTGGTGTCCTCTCTCTCAATAGCACATAAAACCTCCTCTTGTTCTCATACAGAGTAAGCAATGCGTTACCATTTCTCCAGATCTTCCGGTGTTAAGTATATGTAAGATCTGGAGTCTGGGGTTTGTGATTGAAAATGGATGAATTTGGTGTCTGGTGAGCCCTTTCTGTGCTCATTTGGTCAATGCTTTAAATGCTTTAAAGCCCTTTGTCCATAGTCCCGTCTCACTAGCCTGGCTAATGTCTGCTTCTGTTTTATTCGAGTTGGACACAAATTCTGAGCCTGAAAGGGGAACTTTATAGTCACGCATCTGCAAATTACATCTTAAACTTAAACTACATCTTAAAAATTGTATAAAGTCCAGGGTCTTGATGTGTGATGGGCCTTTTTTTAGAGTACACCGATAGAGAATAGAGTTTGGTTTTGTACTTTTTGATCAATCCCTATTAAGTTTTAGACTTGCGTAAACCTTCTAGCATAGACGTTGCTCATCCATCGCTGTGGGCGTGAATATATGGGCAGGGGCGTGAGCAGGCTATGAGCGCAGGAGCTGCGACCGTAATTTTGGATAATGCTTTTTGCTGCGACTTTCTGTATTCGAGAACATGGAGGTTTTGGGTTTTATGCACTCGCAATAAATCCAGATTTTTAATTTTGGGTTAAAGGCAAACATTCATTAGTTTCAAGTAGTAAAGATTAAAGTCTGAAGTTATTTTGTAACTCACCCCTCCTTCTTGGTGTTTGCAATAGCTGACTTAATTAAATCCAGATATCTCATTTCAAATCTAATGAAAACGGTTCAGACTCAGTTAGTTTGCATAATGGCTTATCATAAAAACTCTACATTTATTGATACTTTGATACTTTATTTATTTAAATGTGCAGTTTTTGGATTTAGCTCTACACTTGAACCTTAACAAAAAAAGAACCCAAAACAAAGAAGAAATGCAAGTAAAATAGGAACTAAGACGAAGAAGTGAAAATCAATTTGTCAGCCTTACTGTTTTATAAATGAGTTTTCAGGATGACTTCAATATTTTTATGGCTAAAATTGTTGAGTTTTGCGCACCGCCTGTATAAATGCATGGAAGCAGTTTAATAACACATGCTGGTGTTCCTCCTGTCTGTTTAATAAATGTGATGATTTTACAACAAATTTAGTCTTTAATCTATGGAAGCAAATCGTTACTATATTTAAACTGAAAAAGCATTTCCATAAAAGCTTTTTAATTTGACTCCTAAATAAAATTAGTAATCAGTCATCCTATTTGCATTTGCATAATCCAAAAGAAAACAACTTTGAACCAAAAATAGGGGTGGCCAAACCACTCTACAGCGCCCCCCTGACGTGAGATAGACCAACCAGTAGGTCCTGCAGAACTGAAACTCGGTATATAGGTAGATCCCCCTAAAACAAAAAAAAAGTTCTCTTGGAGGTGTGCCCTAAATCCGACAGGAAGTCAGCCATTTTGGGTCAAGGGTCAAATTTGCCTGTTTTTCTGTTTTCATACATGTCGAACTTTAAAGAACTTCTATTAGAGATCTTTAGCTCCTAGAGATTTTGAGCTATCAGCTTCAAACTTGGGGGGCGGGGCACAATGTGACACAATGCCTAGAAATCTGACCTAGAAATCTTTTTTTTTTTAAACGCCCCAAGCGATGCTTTGACAAACAACCA
This sequence comes from Orestias chungarensis, assembly GCA_032876305.1. NCBI lineage: Eukaryota > Metazoa > Chordata > Actinopteri > Cyprinodontiformes > Cyprinodontidae > Orestias > Orestias chungarensis. The sequence goes on from JAVLVB010000815.1 coordinate 97,339, forward strand.
TGAAATTTGGCACAATTGTGTTTTTTCTTGGAACGCTGTTCCACATCCCACAGGAAGTCATCCATTTTGGACCTAAGCCGGCATTTTCTCTCTTTTACACACGTATCTGAACGAAGTTCTCTAACAGCTTTGAACGTGGAAAACTTCACAGTCACTCTGCACAGTCTTGAGGCATTGAAGAGCAAAAGTGATGAAAAGCTTTTAGCTACATCCCAGTGTGTGGGTGTGGCTAAGCTTCCAAATCTGACATTCGCCATAAAGCATCGAGGTGGAATAACTTCCACGAGCAAGTTCACAGCTAAATGAAACTTTCTGTCCTTCATAACAGAGCAGCTCTAATCACATTGACATCGACTATGCTGGCGTCACTAAGCCCCGCTGATGTTAGTTTACTGCATATTACTCTAAAACTCATGCCGGTTTAAACTGATTTATGATGTTCAACAACATGATACTGAACCTTTCTCTCACCACTGGCTGCTGGCTGGCAGACTGGCGAATTCAAATCCCACGCCGTTTGCATACGTTTCAGTCTAAATCAAAAATGCATCATCCGATTTGCACCAAATTACATACGAATGACCTTTGTTAACCTTTAAGAGTCCAATAGGATTATATTGGAGTGTAACTCCAGTGCGCCCCCTACATTATTCAAACAGCTATATCTGCTTGAGACATCATCCGATCTGCACCATATTTTTTGTGCGTCATCGGGGAGGAGTACTTGAGACATTGGTGTGGTACATCGTCGACATCACTAAAAGCCCCGACCACGAGATCATTGAATACGCTGTGTGGGTTTCGGTGCTCGTACTCCAGTTGTCGTAACGCCAGAGCGGCGCTGAGCTGGGAGGGCCGCCCATCGCAGCTTGCAGCCTTAATTGTAAATGTGTTTGCAAAGGGAGCACCATGATCTGTGATGCTAAAGACCCGGGTCGTGCCAAAAAGCGATTCAATCAATATCCCGGCACGTTTTCAATGTAATGACAAATGAAATGAAAAAGCATTTCTGGAAATGGATTTTCAAATTTTACATTTCAAATTAGAATTTTGGTAACTATTAGCTGGGGCACTTTTTGAAAAACAAATCTCAAATGTGTTTTTCATTTTAATTCAGGGAATTAATTCAGGGAACGAGCAGTCTTAAAGTGGGAAATTAAAATTCAATTAGGATAATTGATTACTAATTTTATTCATGAGTCAGATAATGCAGCCACATTATTAAAACGAAAACGCATCACTGGTAATGCCTTTTCATTTTAAATGTGGTAACGATTTGCTTCCATATTAATCCGCCACAAATGTTGCAGTGAAAATATGCAGAAATACCATGCCACACTGATAGGGGGGAGTCTTGATGCCTGTTGTCACAAAGGGAAACAGGTGCTCTTCTTCCAGGCTGTTGAGAGACAGAAAACTATCAGAAAGATATAAAATAATGCAGTCAGACTAGATGAAACTATGCATTTAGCTATCTTGGCCATTAAAGCAGCCAGACATTTACTAAAGAAAGGATTATGAGTCTAATGGAACATTTTTGCTTGGATCAAAGAGACCTCATATGCTCATAAAAATGAGAGAATAGACTATTTTTAGCTGTTACAAGAAAGAAATCAGACTAAAAAATGACTTTTAAAAACAAAACAGTTCAACTACATCGAATATGTTTATTTTTATTCCCATCCTACTGCTAACCAGTAACTGGGTTTGGCAGACTTCACATGTTTGGCTGAACTACAGAGGCCTGTAATATCCTCTCGAATTACTAATCTTAATTTATTTTAAGGATTTTTACACATGGTCTCAAAGTTGTCTGCATCTTTAACTTTTCATACCTCATAATTGTTTTAATGTCTAATAATGTAACGTTAAGAAATGATGACCATTGATTATATTCTACTTTTATGTCATATTCAAAGAAATTGATTATCAGTTATCGTGGACGACTCTCAGCGCAATTGCCTCTATTGACACGGCCTTTTATCAAAGCTGCTGCTGGTAACAATCCACAGAAAAGCACCTGAGCAGACAACAAACTGTCTCAATGTCTCATCCTTGTCTCTCCTCAGGTCAGTTTTGTGAAAGAGGCGATCATGAAGGTTCTCAATCTGGTCCTCATCTTCTCAGACCGATGGCACGCTGGATTTGGCGCCTGGATGTAATTATACCCCCCCGCAGCCTTTCTTATTTCCTCCCCCCACACTTACCATGGATATTGCCATAGTGACCCGATATTGTTTTCTTGCAGGATCGAGTCCATTGATAAGATGGAGTCTGATTTCAAAAACTGTCACATGTTCCTGGTGACTATACTCAATAAAGCTGTGTGTCGAGGCTCCTTTCCTCACTGTGAGTAAACCCCGTTGGTTTCCCGTTTCCTGACATCAGTGCTTTGCTATATGCGGACAATGACAATAATTTGGTTGTTTTATTTTGTTTATTTTCTGCAGTGGAGTCTCTGGCTCTCTCTCTGATGGCAGGATTTGAGCAGTGCTGAGAAACCCTCCATGTTTACCTTCTTCATTTCTTTGCCTTTGACTGCTGCTAAGTAACCTACAGTTGTAATGTAACATGTGTCATTGTTAGGCGTCTTTATTTAAAGAAAATTTTGTAAAATATGTTGTATATAAAAGATCATGTTGATTGTTAAAAAAATAAAAAATGATTTGTATTTATGTGAAAGCACAAATAAAACTACATTTATGCTTTGAAAATGCAAGAAGCTAATATTCCACTGGAGTTAAGACAACCTATCAGGGAAAGTTTCTATTTTATCATAACATTAATAATCAAAATATTAGATCTTATTAAAATAATTCTTAATGCCACGTTGATGCACTGCTTTTAAATCATATTGATTTGTCCTAAATTCACACGATGGTTCCTTAATGACCATCTTTTTCTTTTTCACACATTTGTTGTAGGATTTGTAGTTTTGCCTGAGACCATAGGGATTGTGTGGTCTGGTAGAACCACAAGTCCCATGATGCAACAAATAACCCCCATTGAAAACTAACTGGTTTGACCTTGATTAAATACTGTTGTCCTCAGAGTTACATCATGTAACTCTGTAATTATGTAAGTAGATTCATTCTTACGCTTCTAAATACAGTAAGTGATTAAACATTTTTTCATGTTTGATGCGGTGTATTTCTTCCTTCCAGAAGTCATCGATTAGGCACACAAAGCATGCCATGAAACATGCATGTGTTCACTTATGGGTTTGTGAATACAATATAATTTAAGTTGTTAAAAATAGAAAAAACAGAAAAATTAGGTTGAGCTCAGTAATCGTTTCCCAAGTCTTGAGTATTTGAAAGTGACTGATGGAGACCTAAGTGCAATGTCAGCTCATCAGGGGAAGAGCTGTTGGGTTCCCATCTGATTGTGTACATTTGCTCACCTCGAATTGAACCTTTGATGTTCTATGGTGGTTTCACTTTAAGGAAATGGCATTTGAACCAAAAAAAGTTCAAATTTTATTTTACTTTCTAACTTGAAAGTGGAAGAAAACGTTTGGCGTGCCATTAAGTGATCGGTCTTAAATTTACTGGATTAAGCAATCTCTCAGTGGCCAAATTCATTATAATCTGCTAAGGAATTTCCAAATAAAGTGCTGAAAAAAATTAAAAGGATTATTTAGCTTCCATTATTACATATTTCAAACATTGGGTTGACTCATTACCCCGTGTTTCATAGACACTGATGGTGAGCATAGTAACCAGGACCAACTTCAAACGCAGAGGAAAGCAAGCTTCCAGATATTTGTTTTTTATTTTTGGCTTGATTCAATGCAACGTGGATTTTGAAGCATTGTCATCTAGCCTGGCACTTCTTTAGTCTGATGAGTTCAAACTCAAGTAAATTTTATGGTAAAAAGTTCAATCAGAGATGTTTTTCTGCAGTTTAGCCTTACGTGTCGCAGCCAGGATATAAGCCAGATATAAAGTAATATTAACACACACAATTTACAAGTTTTAAAATTTAGAAAACGATAAAAAAACAAATAAGTTATTATACTAATACTGAAAGCATGTATTGACAGTTTAAAATTTCCCTGATCCTATTTATCTTGAAACGTTTGCAGCGTTCTCACATCCATCTCAACTGTTTTTTCTGCAGCAATAAGCAGGAGCCAATTAACACCAAGGGTACCTAACTACTTGACTAATAATCCTCTCCAAGTGATCTAAATGGTATATGAAAGTTGTTTTATCATATTTATTGAGGTAAGCAATTAAAACTTTTATGAAACAAAGCTGGTATTTCCTCTTCATTGAAGGGAATAGCATAGGTCTTTAACACAAATTTGATTTTTAAAGTAAAATTTGGACCAATAGATTATTTACCAATTAAATATTTTATTAAATGTTTTTTAATAAAACAAATTTCACAATTGCTTTTTTGTGGCCCTAATCACCATCCATGCCAGTATTTTGTTTTCAGTTTTTTTCTAAACCCTAATTACATTCTGTAAAGTTTAATTTGTTAGTTTTTGTTTAGTTTGTTTGGTTTTTTTGGCCGTAATCACCTCCTATACTGATGTTTTTCTTTGTGTTTTTGTATGTTTTGGGGATCCTATTCACCTGGCATAGAGTATTTTTGGCCCTAATCATCTTTCAATACCTTTAGTGTTGTTGTTTTGGTCCTAATCACCTTCCATACAGTTTTGTTTTACCTTTATCACCTTCCATAGATGTATTTTTGGTTTGTCTTTTAGCCCTAATCACTGCATATATATATTTTTTCTCTAATAACCTTCCATAGCTTTATTTTTATTTTTTTACTCTAATCACCTTCCATATGTTTTTTCTGTTTGTTTTTTGTGTGTTTTGGTTGGTCCTGACAACCTACCAAACAGTATTTTTGGCCCTAATCACCTTCCATACTTTATATATATATATATATATATATATATATATATATATATATATATATATATATATATACATTAAAGCAATATCACACTGAATCACAGCAGTGCCGATATTCACCGATATAGCACGACCTCGAGTGTGATATTGCTTTTATACAACAGTTCTACAAACACATTTTAGGAGTTAGCAAGACTGTGATTTATATGTTTATTTGATGATCTGTTGGCTCCGCCAACACAAATAGTTCCTAAACAAGGCTGTTGTCAGGTAACAAACTAACAATTTCTGCGCACAAGCTACTTTGTATCATTTGAAATTAAATGTTAGAATTCTGGTGTAGTGGAGTGATACACCTGTGAACAGTCCCAGTGCTGTTATCCGTGAATATCAGCACTCATGGAAAGTCTCTCGTCCAATCAGATTACTCGGTCGGAACTAACTGTTGTATAAATATATATATATTATATATATATATATATATATATTATTACTTTTTTTTTTTTTACTTTATATTATTTTTTTAATTATTTTTCTTCTAATAACCTTCTATACTTTATTTGTTGTTTAATGCCTCTAATCATCTTCCATATGTTTTTTTGCTGTTTTGTTTTTGTGGGTTTTGGTGGTCCTGATAAACTACCAACTTTAGTGTTGTTTTTTGGTCCTAATCACCTTCTATACAGTTTTGTTTTACCCTTATCACCTTCCATATATGTATTTTTGGTTTGTCTTTTAGCCCTAATCACTGTATATATATATTTTTTTCTCTAATAATCTTCCATAGCTTCATTTTTATTTTTTTACTCTAATCATCTTCCATACAGTTTTTTTCTGTTTGGTTTTTGTGTGTTTTTGTGGTCCTGACAACCTACCATACAGAATTATTGGCCCTAATCACCTTCCATACTTTATTGTTGTATTTTGGTCCTAATCACCTTCCATACATATATATATATATATATATATATATATATATATATATATATATATATATATATATATATTTCTCTAATAACTTCCATACATTTTTTGGCTCTAATCATCTTCCATTCATTTTTCTGTTTTGTTTTTGTGTGTTTTGGTGGTCCTGATAACCTACCATACAGTATTGTTGTCCCTAATCACCTTCCATACCTTTATTTTAGTTTTTTGGCTTTAATCATCTTCCAAAGAGTTTTTTTCTGTTTGGTTTTTGTGTGTTTTGGTGGTCCTAATCACCTGCCATACAGTTTGTTTTTGCCCTTATCACCTTCCATACAGTTCTTGTTTTCAGGTTTTTTCTCTAATAACTTTCCATACTTTTGTTTTTGGCTCTAATCACCTTCCATATATTTTTCTGTTTTGTTTTTGTGTGTTTTGGTGGTCCTGATAACCTACCATACAGTATTGCTGTCCCTAATCACCTTCCATACATTTATTTTTGTTTTTTGGCTTTAATCATCTTCCAAAGAGTTTTTTTCTGTTTGGTTTTTGTGTGTTTTGGTGGTCCTAATCACCTGCCATACAGTTTTTTTTTGGCCCTTATCACCTTCTATACAGTTCTTGTTTTCATGTTTTTTCTCTAATAACCTTCCATACTTTTGTTTTTGGCTCTAAGCACCTTCCATATGTTTTTTCTGTTTGGTTTTTGTGTGTTCTGGTGGTCCTAATCACCTGCCATACAGTTTTTTTTGGCCCTTATCACCTCCCATACAGTTCTTGTTTTCAGGTTTTTTCTCTAATAACTTTCCATACTTTTGTTTTTGGTTCTAATCACCTTCCATATGTTTTTCTGTTTTGTTTTTGTGTGTTTTGGTGGTCCTGATAACCTACCATACAGTATTGTTGTCCCTAATCACCTTCCAAACATTTATTTTTGTTTTTTTGGCTTTAATCATCTTCCAAAGAGTTTTTTTCTGTTTTATTTTTGTTTGTTTTGGTGGTCCTAATCACCTGCCATACAGTTCTTGTTTTCATGTTTTTTCTCTTATAACTTTCCATACTTTTGTTTTTGGCTCTAATCACCTTCCATATATTTTCTGTTTTGTATTTGTGTGTTTTGGTGGTCCTGATAACCTACCATACAGTATTGTTGTCCCTAATCACCTTCCATACATTTATTTTTGTTTTTTGGCCCTAATCATCTTCCATAAAGCTTGTTTTTCTTGGCACTATTTACCTTCCATACTCAGGGCCTTGGTAACTACTGTACATTCCTGCGTCTCCCTGCCCTGGCGGAGGAAGCCTGAACCGCAGCTCGGAGCGCAGTTTCCTGTTGAGTTTCCCTGTTTGAGGGACAGGAACTCCCTGCTCTACTTGTCCCCGCCGCCCATGATAGAAACACCGAGCGAGAGACGAGTCCACCGGTCGAAGACGGTAAACTCTCTCCCGGAACGTAACCGTTGAAGGCCGGGACGACGAGACCCGAGCCGGGCTGGCCAGTGGGGCGTTCACGCGCACAAGTTTTCCCACAACTCCGGGTGAGTGGAAACGATTGAAGTTGGTTTCAGTGTCTGGAATTCCACATTCACGCGGTTGAGGAAAGTAGTTTGTCCAAAGTAGTTTGGCTCTGTCTGTGTAGTTTGAAGTGGAGCCGTTGGGAGCTGCGGTTTGGGTCGGGTTCTGGTCATTAGCTTGTTGCAGCCTAAAGCCGTTTTCCTGGCTCAGGCCCGAGCTGTGACTAATCTCAGGCCGAGCCTCGAAACAGGGACGGAGCCGTTACAGGTACGAAACACCCAACGGTTCACGTTTCACTCGATTTATCGCTTATTTTTGAGTCGCCATTTGTATTATTAGTAGCCAGAGAGCAGAAATTCCTTTAAAAATTAGCTTGGCGCCAACTTACTAACTTTTTGTAAACGTTAAAATGAATATATCTGTGTTTTTGGAATATTTTTGCCTTTATTTTCCCCAAACTTTGTTTTTTTTAAAATTTAGTCCGCCAGTCAGCCAGGATTGGTGCGTTCAGGAACTAAATCCCGTGATGAGTTCACGGTCCGTTCTCCCAGTGTAGAAACATCGCTGCCAATACAGAAACCTAAATAAAAACAAAAAAACAGGTGAAACTTGGGAATGATTCATGTCTCCACACTTCACACTGACACCTGTAGAAAGCTTTGACCCATAATCACAATAACTTATTGAGTATTGTTAGATTTGTATTCTTAGATAGAAAGAATGTTGGTTAATTGAACTTCCTTTATTTAGCTCTAAAGTTTGTAACCGATTCTTCCTTATAACAAAAAAGGCGTCTTGCTTATATTGTATTTCCACTAAAACAACTTAACCGGGATTTATACCGATCATATTTTCTAATCACCCCAGAACTACAATCAAAACACTTTAAAACACTAGTATTGAATATCGGTGGTGTCAGGGCTAATATTACAGTCCAAACAGTCCCTTTCAATATGAATACTACACACACTAATAATGTGATGTCTATGATTTCCTAAAATATGACACTTTAACTACAATCCCCATTTGTGCAGCGACAGTGGACATGAAAAGGGTGTAATTCCAGCACCACGCCCGTAGTAGGGGCTGTGTTCCTCGAAAATCCACATTTGCGCGCGTAAATAAAAATGAACTGTACATAAAACCAGTTGCACCTAATAAACGTTCCAGATGGCGGAGACTGTACACTTTGGAGACCGTTTTGTGTGGGAAACCTTCGCTGTTTTCACGTAGATAAACACAACTAACGTAACTCGACTTGTCCGTCTTCACTAGGAGGCGTTGTTTGTACACTGGGCTCTAGGCTGGTTTACAATCTCACCGGTTGTACATATTTTTGTAAAAGTTTGAGCGTCAATCAGTTATCAATGGAGCACGCCCCTCTCATTTACAGACGCAACTGTATCCCAAGTCGAGGACTTTTAAGGTAAAACTCTAACTGAGGGCGCTATCCCAACTGTGCAGAACTAGGTGAATATGACTGGCAAGATATACGTCTGCTGTGATACTCTCCGTTTAATCAATTAGTGGTTGATTGTAAAACAACATACACATAACAGAGGACCCCGTTATAGATACTACAGAGTTCCTCAAATACCGTTGGACCACCCTTGGATTGGCTTGGGGTTTAAAATATCGATTGACTAACACCAAACCTTTTAGATTTGTTTAGCTTTGTTCCCGGCAATAAATACAAGAACCTTTGTGTGCCTGACAGACGTTGATAATCTGGTGTTCTCTGTTTCTGAGTAAAGTCGCTAGATTTTTGGCACTTAATTTAGTATGAAATTAAAAGGAAACAAAAAGACGGACAATAACAAAAAAAATGTTAGTTCAGTACCAGCTGTGTGTTTCAGTTATTGTCAGAAAAAAATCTTGTCCTAAAAAAAGTTTCCATCTGTAAATCAGGCTGGATGCTGTGTTGTAAACGATTTGCTCACAGGTTAATTTCTCCTCAGCCGCTCTCATTAGTTGAGCAACAGAGGTTTTCAGTCAACTTTGAGGACGAGAGTAGAAAGAAAGGAAGTGGTGATGAGGCAAGAAGAAGATGCGCCTCTAACCACATCTGTTGGTATTTACGGTGACAGCGGTGCACATGTTTTTAGTCCCGTTTTGGTTCTGATCCCATGAAGCTACGTGAGAGCGACGCAGCTCGGCTGGTGTGTCACAGATTGCAGCACAGTGTAGCCACTGAAACTAACTTGGTGTTTAATTTGCCTTCGCCGCTCCATGTAAGGGGATGAACCTTTGTTAGGGTTGCATGTCCCCCACACAAGTGGATTTAATACACACACAAAAAGAATATGTTGCTAAATATAATCTCAAACCCGTCTGCTTTGTTGTTAGTACTGTTGCAAGCAGTGCAGATTTATTGATGCTACATTTGTTATCGGCATTGGGTGGGATTTAAAAAAAACAATTTTATGCATTGATAATCAGACGCAATGCTTTGTCATCCTGCAACGTGTTAAAAGCAAGACATTTTCACACCTCTGTATCAACAACTTTGACTTCCCTCGACCTGATACCAGCTCGATGCACCACCCTGTTCGTTCTGCCACGCTTTGATGCACTGCGACCGCCGTGCAGGGTATTGTTAGAGTCTTGCCACCTGTGTTTATAGCTTCCTTCTCCAGAGGGTTTAGGACTTTATTCAGTTTGCGCAGGAGGTTTAAAAGCGTCAGACATGTTGTATTTGGTTGCAAATCATTGCGTCCAAAACTGCATTATCTTATTACCTTTACGCTTCTTTGCTGCACCGATCGACTAATTATCACTTGACTTGTGTGTGTCGTCCCCGAGTGTTTTGGCAGGTGAAGTACTTATAAAATAATAAAAAGCAAAAAAACATGTTTTCATCAAATGCATCACACTTGAACCCTTTTGACGTGGTGACAAAATGATCCCAGCAAAGACAAAGCGACAACACCGCTGTGACATTGGTTAGGCGATAGTGGTAGAAGCGCAGAAGCAATCAGAAACCACAAGACTAACCCGCTCAACTTTCCTCCTGAAACACAGATGACGAAGAAAATATCCGCTTTTAATATGGGCCCAATTCTTCTTACTCGATCCTTGCCGATCTATTGAAAAGTGAAGAACATGGGCCGGTACCGCCGCTAGGGACGATATTTCATGCATCCCTTATTAAAAGAAGGATTAAATAAAAAGTTTGTATGTGTTGTCATTCTTAAAAAAGAAATCTATATTTGGACTAAATCAGATCACGAAGAATCGGTTTTGGCCTTTAAAAGGCTGATTGGTGCATCGTTGTTTATATAGTTGTAGGGTCGTGGTTGTAAGATTTTTTTTCCTCCTGGTATTGATCCGCCTTTGTAATCTGTACGTTTTCTTGTTTATTCGATTGCAAGTTATGGTTCGAATGATCTATCCAAGTTTGAAAGATATCAGAAACGGCGCATCATTTATTCTTTATTGAGGAAAAATTATCATTCTAATTGATATTAATAGTAATAAAAACATATAACATTTGCAATGCCCAAAAATGTTGCATATTTGCTGTTAAAGTTAAATTTCCACAGTTCATGATCAATAAATGCTTCTTTTATGTTTTGTGAACAAGTCTTGTTAAATAATATCCTAATGAAACTGTTACTCTGTCATGTCAGGGTAAATGTGGCCTTTTTTATTTTTTTATTCAAGTTGTATGAGAGAGAAAAAAGTCAGGTCTTGCAATTATACTTTTAACATTAAATTTAAATAACATTAATAAAGCAGTTTACTTTTAGTAGTTAAGCAATTATTTTCTGTATTTGTAAGCCTGCAGATAAAACCCTCACAGTTGATGTAAATTTCCTGGTGATATTCAAACAAACAAAAATGTAAAATCAGTCTAAAGATGAACGAAATTAGAAGATCTGAGTTTGGAAGCGTCTGGAAGTTTAAAATAGAAAACCTGTAGGAACCCCCAGGCTTATTTCTGGTTTATTTTTGACTTCCTCACCACCTGTTACTGCAGCGTGCTTGCGTCACCTGGATCCACATGCAAACATTTGTTAAGTTTAGTTTCTGATTTTTATTATTATTTTTTTAAGGAAAGCGTCTAAATTATCCTAATCTTTGTGTCTTTTATGGACGTTTAAGCTCAGGTTTAGTTATGAGATCACGTCTGAGATTACGTCCATCAATCTAACTCGTAGACTGCCGGCTATGACAGTTGTGCTTAAAATTATTATGAAAAGTGTGTAGCAACATCAGCCTTATTATGACTCCTAATTTCTGCCAATGAAAACATACTTAAAGATACTTCCAAAGTAACTCATTCCACCTATAAACTTAGTATTGTGGATAAAAACTTCGATCAGGAGGACCATGTTATTTCTGAAATGTTATCGTTTTTGTTTACGGCAAGCACCGTGTCGGTCAGACACGGTGCTTGCCATGTCTACACTGCCGAAATCAAGTTTGCAGATAATTGGCCTGATTTAATATCGGAAAGATTGATTGCTTGTGATTGCCTTTTGTTTGTCTGTCCGAACCAACTCTGTTTATCTGCTTTAAGCTCCTTACTGTGTATTTACTCGGGAAGATGCGGCGTGCAGCTTCAGCAGACTGTATTAACCCTTCAAGAGAGATAACCTACAGTATTTGCTCCTTGTCAGACGGCAACAGGAACTGGGTTAAAACAAAAGCCACCAAGGTTCCTGGTTTGAGACGAAAGCATGGTTTGTTTATACATCTAAAGCTCACACGTACCTCCTATCTAGATCTACTAAAGGATCAATGGCTAAGGATCGGGAGGTTGTACAAAGTTTGGTTTCATCTCGCTGTCTTGTGTGTCCCTTTGTTTTTTTTAAATGGGACGTGCGTCAAGTGCGCTCTGTCTTTGAGGGTTCATGCTTCCCGTTTTCAGTGGCTGATTTGTAGTCAGCGTTCTTGTCTGGAGTTTTATTTTAGCAAAACGCCGGGACGATTTCGCTACGCTGCCTTGCTTATCCGTGATCTGACCCGACCACACGCACTCATTCATCTCAGCGTTGTGAAGCCTCTGCTCCCGACCCTAATGTCACCAATTAAACCCCAGTCAGTTCCAGGTCAATGCTTGGGTTTGCAGTCCCAAATAATAAAAGGAAATGTCACAGTCTTAAGTTAGGAACGGACTAATATTGACCATATATTAAGTCGGTCACATAGTGTGTTAATTAGACTAGATCTGTCAGTTCCCTATTACATATAAATCCACATACAGCCAGAATATTTATATTCGCTTGTCAGCTTGTTTCAGTTTACCGTACCAACAATTTCTAGCACTGCAGAACAAGGAAGTATTTAAAAGTAGCACAGCAATGGTTGAGTAATGCTTGAGTTGCTCTTTTTTTAAATATTTATATATATCTTGTGTTTGATTAGCTGTGATCTTGCATAATCAAAGCGTGCCTGCTAACTTTACGATATACAATGCATTTCAACACTCTTACAATCCCAGTATAAAGACAAATTCGAATAATTTCGATGTTGCAGTCCAGGTCATCTTGTACTCTTTTATTTAGAAAAGTGACGCAACTTTGTTTCAGCCACCTGACCAGCAGTTCACAGTAACAGACAGGAAAGGAAAATGGTTTTAGTCACTAGATGTCTTTCCATCAATGCTGTTTTTTTTTTAATACAAATGTTAGGGAGTGGCTTTAGAAAAAAGGTTTATTAAAAAGCAAATCTAAAAAATAACTTTGTAAGTTTTGTACAAACAATAAAAAAAAAAAAAAAGTTTTTGGGTTTTCAGAAAAATCAGCTAAAGGAGAGTTTGAAGACATCTTCCGAAGGAATTTTGATATACCCAACCTACTCCACCCCTTCCCATCCGTACTGTCTAATCAGATTCGCTCCAAGCCAGTGAATGGGAACTAACTAACTTAATTACTCACGTTTTCTTTAGTAAACTACTTTCATTGAGCTGCTGCTTCTGCACTACTAACCCAACACAACCATCGCATAAGGTCAAATTTCCATATATTCTCTCGCAATCGATGCTCCTATAAAAAATACAATTAAAAACCTTGACAGACATTCATGGTCAATATTCTGGATAGGCATAAAACTCGTCAGTTTCGAGCTGGTCCTTTTTTCAGTAAGTCTGAATGGTTTTCATGATAACTTTTTTCTTAATTATAAAACTGGAACTTTGTTACTATTTTGTATTTAAAAAAAATACCCTGCTACCACAGTCCGTGTTGACCTGTTTACGTCTCTCGGACGAATGTGAAACTACACCACACAGACAGTTTTTTAGATTATGTTCTCTCAAATCTGAGGCCATTTTAAAACGTCTCTGTGTTCCTCTGGAAACGGTTGAGTAAGAAAAATTAGCTCCTCTACATTTTCCTCCTCCTAAACACTCGCACACATGCTTGCCTGTACTTGAACTACGCGGGTGGAAAAAAGAAAAATACTCTGGTATGTTCTTACCAAACAGCGACCAGGTGACGGGTCTACGTTAAAAAAAGTAAACAAAGAAAATAGTAAACAATGGGGTACATAGGAATGAGGGGGAAATACCAAACTGGTAAGGTCTTGTTATCAATGGGTCGGCTCAGGATTTAACCCTGACGCTGCTAGACTGAGTCTTCAGCTGGATGGACAGGAAGCTCTGGGTATTCTTGTGGCTGTTTGCACAAGTGGAGCCTGAAGTGAAGCTCTTTCTAGCTTCCTGTGTTTGGGAGGCTGTTCCAACAATCCTCTTAGGTCTCATGCACACCATTGTAGATAAAAAAATAAATAAAAAATTAATCAATTAATCACCTAGCTCTACCAGAGGCTGCAAAAACCCTCGAGACTACATTGCAGGTTTTATCTGCCATCATAGACATGCAAACAGGGATGAGCAATGACTTAAGTTCCTATGTGAGCTCAGCTGGTAGAAACACACCTTGGATGACCTTACATTCCCTTAGTGTTGGATCTGTTACATAAAGGGATCTCGGACGGCGCTTTGGTGGTTTTTGAGACGAATCTAAAATGGCAGTCCGTAACCATGCTTTTACCATGGTTTGTAAAAGGTCTTTGGTCACGATGGACTTGTGTCACATTCTTCTTCCCTCCGGTGTCGCAGTAAACCGACACCGCTCCAACCACTCTTCAGCATCTCAGTATCTGGTAGGGATTATTAAAAGTGTTGAAAACACTCGGGACTAACATACTTCCACCTTTTTTACTGGTCACGTTTCTCCACAGGTGGGAAGTACAGCTTCTTCTTCTGCAGCCAGTTTAGGCGAATCAGACAACTGTTGAAAATCCTCTGTTCTGAGTAAAGGCTGGTGTGTGTAGATTGATTTTGTGCACATATCACCCGTACATGCTGATTAAAGCATTTCAGGTCGATCAGGAATTTTGTTTTGCTTCAGTTCCACCGTAATATTAGACAAATGTTTGGATCCTCAATCTGTCTTTTCCATGACTTCATAGCACCATGACGTCGGCGGTGACTTTGGAAGATGCTCTGTCCAATGTGGACCTGCTGGAGGAGCTGCCTCTCCCGGACCAGCAGCCGTGCATCGAGCCCCTCCCAGTCTCTGTTATGTATCAGGTCAGCGTTAGAATGGCTCGTATTTTTATTTTTAATTGTTTTAAACCTTTGTCTTTGCAATCTTTACTTCATACTGACTGACGGGTCGTATGATATTTCAAATTTTTTATGGCAAACATAAAAAATGCTAACATGTTTCACTGCACTGTTGTTGCTCCTTCACCTACGCTTCCCTCCTCCCTGCAGCCCAACTTCAACACTAACTTTGAGGACCGAAACGCTTTTGTCACCGGCATCGCCAGATACATCGAGCAGGCCACGGTTCACTCCAGCATGGTGCGTATCTGCGTTCTCTGATTACCGTCTGTTCTCTTGGTGGGGAGTCACCAGAATGGGGTTGCAGGCCTTTTGAAAGCAGAATCTGGGACTTGACTGTCCCTCCAGCATTTGGTTTTGTGTAGCAAGCAGCTCACAGGATCCAAACCCTCGAGCTAGCGGCCCAGGAACAAATGGATGCGCTGAACCTGCTCTTGTCAGGAATAGCAGGTCTTTGTCTCTAATTAGTGAGAGATAATTGCAGAGGGTGGGGATCAGACCGGACTTTGTTTGGAGGAAGGGCGGGTTTCGCCCACCGGGAGTAAACTTGCAGCAGAGGCAATCATCCATGCATGCATGTTTGAGCCCTGTTGGGATGTCTTTTTTTAGTTTTGACTCCACTTGAGCTTAAAATGACTTGACATTTTTTTTTGGGTCAGAATGACATGTTGGAGGAGGGGCAGGAGTACGCCGTCATGCTGTATACCTGGAGGAGCTGCTCTCGCGCAATACCGCAGGTAACCAAGTCTTCACTAATTGTCAAAGAACCACTTTTGTTGTAAAATTGGTGTTAGCTTATTTGCAATATTTCGGATAAAATCTTTCTGTCTTCGCCTGTTTTCTCTCAGGTGAAATGCAACGAGCAGCCCAACAGAGTGGAGATCTACGAGAAGACCGTGGAGGTCCTGGAGCCAGAAGTCACCAAGCTGATGAATTTCATGTACTTTCAGGTACTGCCTTACATCCACCATGAGACTCTAAACTTGTCCTGCGCTACGTTTGACTCACTCGAGCGCATCATGTCATGAGCAGCGCGCCGCCACCGACCGTTTTTGCGGGGAAGTCCGCCGCCTGTGCCACGCCGAGCGCCGGAAGGACTTTGTCTCGGAGGCGTACCTGCTGACCCTCGGGAAGTTCATCAACATGTTCGCCGTGCTGGACGAGCTCAAGAACATGAAGTGCAGCGTCAAGAATGACCACTCCGCATACAAACGGTACTCAGGAGCTGCAGAGGTCGGGATCCGGCTGGTGTCCAGTTCCAACACTAGATGGCAGGATTGTTGTGCGCGCTTAGAAAGTGTTTAAACTCAGGAAACGGGCTGATCTCTACCTTCCTGGATCACAATAAAGTATCACTATTCCGTAACATTCTCTTTTTTTTACGTATGAAATGAGTAAGAAATATTTTAAATTTTTAGTGATATCAAAATGTTTCATGTGTTTAATAATAGAAAATGCATGTTTTCACGTAAGATTTATAATCGTTTTTAATTAACATAGTTTCAGAAATATTATAATATTTTATAAAATGTATTAACTGTTGGATATTAGTATTGTAATACATCTTTATTAACTGACAGAACTTGGTGGAGCTGCTTTAAACTTTAAACACGAGACAAGAGTCCAGAGTAGATTGAGATTTGGCCACTATAATATTGTCCAGTGATCATCTTTTGGGTCTTTTGCTTGTTCAGAGTTTTGTTGTTTTAAATGTTGCGGTTTGAAATCGGAAACGGTGACAAACTTGTTTGCGTCTCCGTTTTAGAGCCGCCCAGTTTCTCAGGAAGATGTCCGAGCCGTCGTCCATTCAGGAGTCTCAGAATCTGTCCATGTTCCTGGCGAACCACAACAAAATCACTCAGGTTTGTTTTTTGTACGAAATCGTTCTCATTCTTCTAAATGGAGATCCAATGACATCTTGATCAAAATTATGTCCCTGTATATATATTTTTTTATGAATGTGTGTTCATCGTTTGTGGTCTGTCCCTCAGTCACTGCAGCAGCAGCTGGAAGTGATCAACGGCTATGAGGAGTTGCTGGCAGACATTGTCAATCTGTGTGTGGATTACTACGAGGACAAATTGTATCTCACCCCCAACGAGAAACACATGCTCCTCAAGGTAAGCGGAACTGAAACAAGACAAATTAGCTGGCTGCTGTTTCAACAGTGAAACGTCGATTTGCATCTAATCAATGATTTTACCACCTCTCTGCCTTCTAAAACTGGATCTCCGCTTAAATGTTTACTGTATACCTGGCGGTTCTTTACGATATGCCTGCTGCTGCCGTAAGCGGAACACTGTGGACGGCTATCTCTGACTTCTTCCATGTCTGCAGGTTATGGGCTTTGGCTTGTACCTCATGGATGGAAACAGCAGCAACATCTACAAACTGGATGCCAAGAAGAGAATCAACCTCTCCAAGATCGATAAGTTTTTCAAGGTGAAGAGGGACGCACGGTTTTAAACACAAAGATTGTACATCGTATCTTCTGCCTCTTCTTGGTTTGATCTACTTTAAACTGATTTTGTTTAGGTGTTCAATTATAACACCACAATACGTGTAATTACACGTATTTATTAAAATCCTAGAATCAGTCAAATATAATTTATAGCTGTTGGATGTTTTAGATAATCTCAAGTAGTTACTCTCCACATTAGCTGGTGTCGGGTTTCGCTGCTGAGTTGATAATTTACTAATTTACTTGGACATCTTGAGTATAACAAAACTTGATAGCAAGTTGCAGGTACTCTCTTCACAAGGAAACATTATGCTTACAGTTTAATGGTCTCAATTACAATCCAAAGAGCCCCTAGTCCGGCTAAAATTAAACTCAGAGCCACAAATGGTTCCTGATCTTTTGGGGGAAAATGGTAGATCTCCACCATGGGAGAGATATATATACTAACCACAAAAACTGAGGGATATTTGGCTGAGCCCAAACTGCATTCAAACCTTAACAGGTGTGTGTGTGTGTATATATATATATATATATATAAACCACTAATATTGTATTGTGGGAAGCTGATATTTGTGGAAAAACATAATTTCAAACTTTAACAGAAACATAGAAAATAATTTGTAGTGAAAATGTTACGAAATAATATGACGAAGAGGAAAAAAACCTAACAAACTTGATGTATCATTAACTACATTTAAAAACATCAGTTGTGCTTGCAGACCATCGATCTATTTCTGTTTAGCTTTAAAAAAAAAAAAAAAAGAGAGGAAAATCTGGATATAGCATTTATAGACGATATCTGTATTTTGGTATGAACAGCAACTGCAGGTGGTCCCGCTGTTTGGTGACATGCAGATCGAGTTGTCCCGGTACATCAAGACCAGCGCACATTTTGAGGAAAACAAATCCAGGTGAGCTTCAGAAACGCAGAGATTATAACCAGGAAAAAAAACATTGGAAAAGTTGACATATAGAACCATAAATGTAACTCTCTGTTCAAGTTTTCACGTTTTTATGACTTTGCTCCTCTCCCCAGATGGACCTGCACCTCTATATCCAGCAGCCCACAGTACAACATATGCGAGCAGATGATTCAGATCAGGGAGGATCACATGCGCTTCATCTCAGAGCTTGCTCGCTATAGCAACATCGAGGTCCGTACAGGAGACGTGTCATCATGTCTTACTTTGAGCTCCCTACGATCGCAGTCGGGCTGCTTTTAGATATCAATGTGATATCAGAGTCTTAATTTGCCCTGACGTTCGTGAGTTGATGTGATTGTGAGAATGTGGCGTGAGAGCTGTTTCCTTTTCGGGATTGTAGGTGGTGACCGGATCAGGGCGCCAGGAGTCCCAGAAGACGGATGCGGAGTACAGGAAGCTGTTTGACCTGGCCCTGCAGGGCATCCAGCTGCTCTCCCAGTGGAGCGCTCACGTTATGGAAGTGGTACGAGAGAACAAGCCGATTACCTGATCGCGCACACAAACGATCCGTTTTGCTTTTTCAAATTTTTTGAGGATGGCTTCTGTCTCTCCCACAGTACTCGTGGAAACTGGTTCACCCGACGGACAAATACTCCAACAAAGACTGCCCTGACAACGCCGAGGAGTACGAGAGGGCCACCCGGTACAACTACACAAGCGAGGAGAAGTTTGCCCTCGTCGAGGTCTGTCGCACCGTCGCATTAAACACCGGATTCGAGACCTCCAGCGGCCTGTCTTGTTTACAGAGTGTTGTGCTGTGGGCAGGTGATGGCCATGATAAAGGGACTGCAGGTGCTGATGGGACGCATGGAGAGCGTGTTTAACCACGCGATCCGTCACACCATCTACTCGGCCCTGCAGGACTTTTCTCAGCTTACTCTGAGAGACCCACTGAGGCAGGCCATCAAGAAGAAGAAGAACGTGATCCAGAGGTTAGAATCAAAGCACAGCTGTTGCAGACAAAGATTCTTTGAAACGACCAATAAAAATAATAAATAATAGTATTTGTCTGGATAAACATGTGATCAGTAATAGAAAAAAAAATAATAATAAAAATAAAAATTCCTATCTAGAACAGCAGTGCATTCTGGGGGATGTAGTAGTAGTATCAATACTTTGATATTGATTTAATAACGTACCATCCAGATTTAGATTGATGCACAGAGTTGGTAAAGATGCTAAATGACTGTTTTAGCTGGGAGGTGTTGGATATGATATTGCATCACATCGCTTGCAAATTTGTGTAAATCCTGTTTGCATTGCGACATACTTTGTGATATTAACAAACCT
The DNA here is from genome assembly GCA_032876305.1 of Orestias chungarensis. Lineage (NCBI taxonomy): Eukaryota > Metazoa > Chordata > Actinopteri > Cyprinodontiformes > Cyprinodontidae > Orestias > Orestias chungarensis. The sequence goes on from JAVLVB010000815.1 coordinate 116,962, forward strand.
GTAAAGTCATCCGAACAATTAGATATATTATATCCTGATACAGAGGTTGACTTTACATCCCTACAATGGCTGCAGAAGAAAGCCAACTAATAAGCAAAGTTGGTGGCATCAACTAACTCAATCCCTCTTTAATCAGCTAACAAGAACCTATTAAGGAGCTGCTTCAAAATAATAAATAAAAAAAAGAGCGTGGAGTGGAAACAGTTGGATGGCTACGACACCAGTTTGGAAATATTTTCAACATCCAAAATTTCTATACATGACTGGACAAGTCATTGGGTATTTCTTTAAACGTCCCAGACTTTAACACAAATTTTATTTATTTTTATTTAAAACAAAAAAAGCTCATTTTCAGACCTGTGAGGAAGCGATCGATCGATTTATTGGCAAGGCCTGACTGTTTGATGCCGACATATTTCTGTAAAGACGTTAGTTCTGCCTCAGGAGTGCAATAATTTCTTATTAGTTCACTAAACTCCAAGTTTCGTTTGATTAAGCCTTTTAAATCTATATTTGCACACTAACTAGGATGTTTAATTATTTAACAGGTTAAAGGTTAGGTTTAGAATAAAAATATTTAAATTTGCCCCTAAAAGGTAAAAACAAAATACTAACCAATAAATATCTAGATCAGCTGACATCTAACGATTACATCACGATCCATTTTCAGCTGTAATTTAACAATGTTATCCGTTCTGTAATCGTATTTTTAGTTTCAATATTTTTACTGGTTTTTAGTAAAAATTAAATCATATTTCTGAATGTGATGTCGCCTGTTGATGAGCAGCAAATCCCTCAAGCTATGTTGTCTTTGGTATATCATCATATTTGTTTATTTTGGAAACTCAGAAAACCTCCGGATTTTGGTTTATTATAAATTACATTGCGTCATTAATGTTAAGTAAATAAATGGATAGTTCTCCATGGTTCAGACTAATTAAAGTTACCTAATGATTCGTTTAATGCAGCATCCTCCAGGCCATCCGGAAGACTGTCTGTGATTGGGAGGCGGGACGGGAGCCGCACAACGACCCCGCCCTCCGAGGAGAGAAGGATCCGAAGGGAGGCTTCGACATTAAGGTTCCTCGTCGAGCTGTGGGGCCCTCCAGCACTCAGGTTTGTCTTCAGATTAACACTTTGTTGGAGTGTAACTAGCAGCTTTAATGAACAGATGAAGCAAAAGGTGTGCACTGTAAGGTCATCTAAAATCTTGTGTCATAATCCCGTATTATCATCCCGTCTGTAATCCTTTGCCACACCTCAAAGGTGTTACAAGATCCGGCTCAAATAAGCCTGAACAGCATCCGATGTGTCAAACTCTTAAGGTCTGAACGGGATGTCCCATGATCAAACTCTTCTGTATTTAGATTTCAAGTCGATACGACTCGTTTGTCCTGCATGAACCGTATCACAACAAATGACTATAGAAAATAATCTGAGCAAGAGGTCGGCCAAATTGTGTCACCCATCGCGCTGCTTGAACCCCGCAGATTTTTCGGCTCGAATCTTTGTTCTTAGAACCGATCTATTTTTCTGATTGGTTCTGAGAACGGACGACAACGTCTGTGTTCTCAGTGTGTCTTAGACAGCGATAAAAGTGGCGTGATGGATGAGAGGATGTCCCAGAACAGTAGCGGTGCAGGAAGTCATCGTCTGTGCCGCAACCAGACTGCTGACTCTATGTTCCCCTTTTCTGTGTGTATTCGTAAACGTTGCAGCTGTACATGGTGAGGACGATGCTGGAGTCTTTAATTGCGGACAAAAGCGGCTCGAAAAAGACCCTGCGCAGCAGTCTCGAGGGCCCCACCATCTTGGACATTGAAAAGTTTCACAAGGAGTCATTCTTTTACATACATCTGTTGAACTTCAGTGGTGAGCAGTCTGATTCATTTTTTTGTAGTTCCATCCATCTGTTTTGAAGTCTTTAGACAAATTTTAAACTTTAGACAAAATTGAAACAAAAAATCAAACATACTCCATGCCTCCCCCTTTTTCAATTGTCCATGCAGAGACTCTGCAGCAGTGCTGCGACCTCTCCCAGCTCTGGTTCAGGGAGTTCTTTCTGGAGCTCACCATGGGCCGCAGGATCCAGTTCCCCATTGAGATGTCGATGCCATGGATCCTCACCGATCACATCTTGGACACCAAGGAGGCGTCTATGATGGAGTAAGTCTGAGTTTTTTCATGCAGCATTTCTTCTTTTACTTCCTTAAAGCCCGAGCAAACCGAAACTTTTCCCAACTGGTATGTCGTGTTAATGACATAAAAAAAAAAGTATCTCTTTGGAAATTGTTTGTCTTAATAGAAAGTTCCTACAATTTTTTTTCAACACATTTAGTGTTTTTTGAACATATTTGTACTTCTGGAAACTTTTTAAGTTGCGTTATCATGACCACGAACCTAATTTTATTAGGATGGCCAAAAGAAATTGAAATGTGCCATTTAACCCTCTGGAGTCCAGGGTATAATTGGCCGTTTTTGATTTTATCTTTATATTTCACTTTAAAAAAATGTTTACCCTGCATTACTGGGTATCATTTTTTCAGCACAACCCGTTATTTTTCCATTTTGACATATCGTATTAACACAGCGTACCTAAAATCACACACAAAAAACATAAAATACGAGTAGAAAAAAAGTCATACTATTTAACTGTGTAAACCAAAAATATGTTTAACGAACCATTTTCACAACTTGGAGTACAAATATAAATTGTACATTTCAAAACCAACATACAATCTTTCACAGAACAAAGTAATTTATGACTTTTTTTGCACGAATGCAGGCATTACATCAGGCGTTTTTATGTACGGCTATTTACAAAACAATGTAATGTCTCACAAATATGTTTAACAAACCAATTTTAAAACTTAGGATGCAAATAGGAATTGTAAATTTCAAAAACTATGTACACTCTTATCACACAACGAAATTAATTGAACACTGTCTACATAAAATGCAGGCAACGCCTCAGAGTTTATACTTGGCTCTGATGCCTGAGCCAGTGGAGATTGCGACCGTCGCTGTCCCGTCCTCTTGACGTATCTCCGACTTGTCGGAGGCTCCTTCTTCTCCTCCTCAAATAAAAACCACGGATCGTCCCCTTACTTGTAAAAGTCACCACTTTCTGGCTCCGGCTCGCGCTCCGCCATGTCTTCCTCAGCTGCCTCCAGCTGGAAGAAGAGCTCCACTGCCCGCTCCACATTTACCCATCGCCTCATTGTTTAATCTAACAAAACCAACCAAACTCTAACCCAAGACCTTAAACTCGACCACTGCACACTAACTAAACTCTCAAAATACACTAAATATGACAGATAACTGAAATCTCAAAACGTACTATGCTTATATCGTGTTTTTTATTTTATTTTTACGTCTGCTTTAAAGTTAATTTTTCCGGTGTCTATGAGGCGCACACACGCTCTGAACGTGACAAAAATATTCAGAAAAAAGTATGGTGTAAATACTTTTAGATTTTGGGTTTTACATGGCCTATCAACACAATTTAAAACCTGATGTATAGTTTGAGGTCCCCACTTTCTCCACAAGTAGAAAGAGCGGATTTTGCCGCTACGCCATATTTAGTCAGCGAGGAGTCAGCTCCTGACTCCTTACTTTGTTTAATCGCCTTTCCTTCAGTTTAAGATGCAAGTCTCTCTGCACTAGGACTTTCGTCTCCTGCTTTGAACATCTGGATACTACAATTTTAGCCGTTTCGTTTTTGCAAAATAGTTCAAGCTCAGTCATATGTTGGAGGCAGAACATCTCTAAACGCCATGTTTCACCACCAGTTTGACGTGGACTAGGCCGTTTTAATACACGAATATGCTTTCATCCACTTCCTCGTTTTGTCTCGGTGGCTTTATGTTGCTGGTTGTTTTTCTGCTGAAAGAAAGAACCCCATTTTTTTTTCTGAAGCCTCTCTGGTGTCCAGGATGATAATGATGATGATGCCAACACCATGATTCAAGTTTGGATGGTTGGGTTTAGTGGCAAAAAAAGTTAAGTTTAGTCTTATCTGAACAGAACAGCTTCCAAATGTTTGCAAAAACCGACTGTTTATTATAACATGACATCTAAAACCGTTGATTGGACTTATCATAATATAATGTTCTACATACAAATTGTAGTTGTAGAAGACCCTGAGGAACATTCATCTTGTCTATGCTCCGTTTATGCACTCTTTTTTGATCTGATACCATCAATCCCAATAAAACATGCTGATACTTTCGTTGTAGCATGACAAGAAGGGGTTCACTGAGCGCTCGTCTTTCTGACCAGTGTTAGCATGATTCTCCGTAGTTATTTTGCAAAGCAAAATGTGTTATTTTTTTTGTTTTTTTATGTTTTCATGTCAGTCACAGGATTACTGTCATACGAGGCAGATTTACGTAAGCCTTTAAGCTCATTCAGAGACCACAACTCTAATTCAACAAGCCATGGCCATAAAAAAAATCAACTTTACTCATTTGCTTGTCATAATGACATCAGTTTTTTCTTTATTGAATTTTTATTTTTAGTTTATTAACTTCATTTAATGAATATAATAATAAGGTTTGTCCCAAATGTTCACAGGTATGTCTTATATCCCCTGGACTTGTACAACGACAGCGCACACTACGCTCTGACCAAATTCAAGAAGCAGTTCCTCTATGATGAGATAGAGGCCGAGGTAATGCGCTGAATGATGCGAGAGTCTTTTGGAAAGGCTTAATCTTCCATATGTGGGTGGTTGTGGCAAAACAACACTATTTTTGTCTCCACTGTACATTGTTTGCGATTGTGTTGAGCGCCACAAATCCACGCATCAGCTCTCTTCACTAATCTCTGTTGCACGTCATTAAGTAACAGTTGAGTGGCGTTAGTTGTATTTCTTTTTATTCCAAGTGCTGTATCCATTTAAAAGTTGTAAGTTTAATAATCACCTATCTTTTCCTGTTACTTAATTTTCTTATTTATTTTATTCTTTTCAGGTCAACTTGTGCTTTGACCAGTTTGTGTACAAGCTGGCTGATCAGATATTTGCCTACTACAAGATACTAGCTGGAAGGTCTGTGGTTCTGTTTGCCGTTTTTCAGTCAGTCGAAACACTTAATCACACATAAATGTTGTCACGAGAGGGTGTAAGGCTTTTTTGTTGTTGTTCTTGTTGTTCTCCTGCATCCTTTCAGGACAAACTGATTTAGAGGGGAGTAACTGTCCAGTTTGACTGGTCGGAGGTGTCACTCATCGTCGGCACACGTATCCGGAAACAAAATTCAGTGCTTGCGTGGATTTGTTTTGAATTTTTTTTTTTTTCTTCAGATTATACAACTGATAACAAGAATTTGTACCACTAGGTTGAATTTCCGGAGCCTTTTTTTCCCTCTGTAGCCATCAACGAGCCTCTGGAATAACTGGCTGGATATTCAATATGCATTAGGGATTGTTTTCTGCAGCACACAGCTTTGTTCACGTTTAAACAACCAAAGCTGTCGATTTGAGTTGAAGCGATGCCCCTCGGCATGATGCAGCCATCACCACTCTCCTCCAGACAGGGCTACTGTCAACATCACATCACATATCAGTACAATACACAGAGTATCAAACAAAAAATCACCCAAGTTATTAAGTTTGACTTTGTTGTTTATTAGGGTTGGTTTTGACAGTTCTGGGTTTGATGATCAATACATACTATAAAACAATGAAAGCAAATTAAGTACTTGACAAAGAAATCTTTTAAAGTAGTTTTTTTTTATCTCTTGTTTAAATCCTTTAGTCTTCTTCTTGATAAGCGTTTGAGGGCCGACTGCAAGAACCAGGGCGCCGTCATTCCCTGGCCTACGTCCAACCGCTACGAGACCCTGCTGAAGCAGCGCCACGTCCAGGTGTGTGTTGTACCTGCTGGGGGACTTTGTGGTACCACCTTCACTGTGCACCCCCCCCTTTACTAACACAACCTTTATCTTAGCTTCTGGGTCGCTCCATCGATCTGAACCGACTCATCACCCAGCGGGTGTCGGCTGCTCTTCACAAATCTCTGGAGCTCGCGATCAACCGCTTCGAGAGTGAGGACCTCACCTCAATAATGGTCCGTCACTTCAGTTCTTTACAGAAAAAGACCAAAAAAACGTCTCGTTCCTTCTCTTTTCTTTTTTGCAAACTGCTTTGCTTTGTGTCTGCAGGAGCTGGAAGGTCTTCTGGAGATCAATCGGATGACCCACAAGCTCCTCAGTAAATTCTTGACTCTGGACAGCTTTAATGCTATGTTCCGGGAAGCCAACCACAACGTCTCTGCTCCGTACGGCAGGATAACGCTGCACGTCTTCTGGGAGCTCAATTATGACTTCCTGCCCAACTATTGCTACAACGGTTCTACCAACAGGTGGGTCGGTCTAGGACTACTTCAGTAGAGAGAACCCAAGCTTCTCCTAATGCGTTTATGTGCATTTAAATTCTCCAAAAATACGTGCATATTATTTTTATTTATTGATCTTTTACGGAATAGCAACCGTACCCAAAGGCTTGTGTTGTATTTACACTGGTAGTTATGAATGGAAATAGAATGGGACCAATTTAAAAGTCAATTTAAGCAGGAAATGTCCTGTTTTGTGTTGTTTTAAATCAGGAGAACAATCCCAAATTCTGTCTTCATGGTTCTACTCTTATTGCTCAAATGAAGTTGGATAAATAGCATGTTTGTAACCTATTTATACCGTTTATACCATTCATTTATAGCTCAGAATAGATATTTTTCCCCCCACATTTTTAAATTGTAACTTTATTCTAAAAGCCTGCTTAGCATTGAATTTCAGTTTTATAGAAATACAGACAAAAGAAGATTTCCAATCTTTAACCTGCAGATAGTATTTTTCTGACAGATTTTAATTAGCTCAATGTGCTGCTTTTGGCCTTCTTGCCCTCACTGCTCATTAGTTACCAATAATAGGACTGTGTGTGTACAGGAGTCACTATAAGATAACTCTGTAACACGGACGTTACTAATCTAAAACAAGGGTGGAAAGGTTTAAAGGTGACATTTTTAATTGTATTTAGCATACTGTGTCTCTGTCTCTGTCCATATTCAGTTGACGGCTCAAGAGAAGCAACTTTGCTGTAATCTGTTTATCTTCTGGTTTCTGAGGAAATCCGATAAGGACAACTATTAAAAAAACACTAAAGCTGCCGAAATGTGAAAACTTTCATCCTGACTGAACCGATATCTTTGCTCTTTAGTTCATTTGTTCCGCTTTTAGAACATCTTAAATCTTTTTTAGGTCCATCAGACTTGATATCAAAAAACAGCCATCTCTTACTCCTGTTCCTCCAGTGACAGCGTGCCACGTTTAAAAGAGTTATTGATGCCGATAGTTTAGAGAGATTAGCTGGGAATGGTGTGTTCACTGATTGAAATAAAACTGGTCAACGCAAGTCATGCTGAAAAACTGACAAACTCAGATTTACCGGCTCATCGGTCTCTCTGCTTCTCCAAATTGAAATGTAATACTGGTTTTGATGCAGTTGTCGCTTTTATCTTTTGGTCTGGCTCCAATTTAGGGAAATTGTGTGCTAGTTTTCCCCATAATTATAAACGAATTATGCACGGACCCAGCTTCTGTCTAAGCGGCCGGTTGCTTGTAAAGATACTGCTGCTGACCGCTAAAGTCATGCATGTGTACTCACCAGTAAATGTACCCAGCTGTTTACGTTGGTGTTCAATAATCTCCTTCTGTGCGTTCAGATTTGTGCGCACCATCCTGCCCTTCTCTCAAGAGTTCCAGAGGGATAAGCCCGCCAACGCTCAGCCCCACTATCTTTACGGGTCGAAGGTCAGTGCATTTCTCTATTATCACTCCCAGGGAACGACTTGCTTGCGATACATTTCTCCGTATTCCATAAGCAAAGGATTTTATTTAATTTTTTCCCATGTCATGACCTGAGCAGCTGTGCGTGAGCACACGTTCAAGGGAAATGTTAACTGCATGATAATAAAATCTCTATAGAATATACAGCAAAGGAGGCTTTATTACAGGGAAATCTGAGGATTATCTAAGTCTTATGCAGAACACTCAGGGGAAAAAAACTGTTTTTGCAAAACAATCTAGTAGAACATAAATGTTAAAATACCTTTTGGAGCTTCGTATTTCTATTAACGACCACGTTCAGGTTAGCTTTATCAAAAAGGTGCAAAAATATAGTTTTGAGCAGTTCCCGTGAAAACGGATACGTCTGTAAGGGGTAAGACATTCAGTGATGATCCAAACCGGGGGCAGAACAATACTGTGATGACCTTAATCCAGTCGATTAATGCTGGCTTTCTGTCAGCCGGCTTAGCCTCAGCTCTCATGGTCCGAGGTAATTAAATGACCGGCGGGCAGCGCCGGCACCAGGGAAGACGGCATGGCCGCGGCCCGTTTCATGCTTTCCTCGCTGCGGCTCCTCACAGGGAAAAGGTGCCCCGAACTGGACATGTCCTGGCGCACCGAGGTGGTCACAACAGCGCAGCTCTCGTGGCTTCTCCACGGGAGCGAGCACATGTTGTGGAGACACCCCCACAGCAGGATGCCGGCGATGACCAGCAGCAGGAGGCAGCAAGTTAGCCAGACGCCCACGGCGACCTCCCAGCCTGCCCGGTCGTGGCCTTCGCTGTTCTCGTTCGGCGTGCTGAACACCTGGCACTGCTCCCGCACCGGGTCGGCGGCCTGACACGTCACGCACAGGAAGTAGGCGGTTTGGGGCAGGAGGTTGCCCAGGTACGTGCTGGTCTGGCTGACGGGGATGCGCTCCTCGTGCTTGAAGCTCTTGCGCTTGTAGCCCATCATGAGGCTATTCCAGTTGGGGTCGTACATGACGCTGTAGAAGGTGTCCAGGCAGGTGGGGGAGGCTGGCCAGTTCACCCTGGCTGAGGTTGAAGAGATGTTATAGACCGTCACCCCCATTATGAGGAAAGTTTTTCAGTTCGAGAGAGACCCTTCCTGTTTATTTGTTTTCTACAGCTGTTGGCTCACAGTGTTAAACTGTAAAAGAGGTGATGGAAGCACAGATTAAGAAAAGTTTCTCTACCAATGTCACTGATTCACAATTTCCGATGGTGCTGGCCATGAAAACACCATTGATGTGGTTTGTTTAGTCCTTGCCTTCTAAATACGTAACATACTAAAGAGAGCGAGCATCGTATTGATATCAAATATCGGCCCTGATTATATCAACCAGCTCTTAAATCTTGCATATAAGCAATAAAGCCAGACTTTTATTTTATAGAGTCCCTGAGAGCCTCATTGTTTGAAGCTGTAAACATTTTGTTTTTGGTTAGTCTCTAAGTGTCCCTGCATTTCTAACAATATAAACCAAAACTGACTTAAATTAACTAAACTGAGACTGAAATTTATAGTCCCAAAACACATGAAGTTTTTTTTTTTACTTGCTTGTTGCTGTTCTACAAATGTGGTTACGATCATATGTAGAATCTCCCCTGTGTTATTTAAACAATGATGTCATGTGGTGACCTCTAGGACAGCCAATTGTTAGTTTCCCTTCTAACGAGTTGGCAACAACCGCAAGAGAAAAAAAACATTTAAACTACAAAAGCTCTTTTTTGTTGTTGAGAGGAAGAAATGGACTCAAGTTGCAAATCTTCCAATTACAATGAACTAAGTAAAAAAAACAAAAAACCTCAATGAAAACACCTTTAGAACTGTTGAGTGCCTGCAAGGTCAGAGGTCAACTCAACAAGAGCTTTGAGGGGTGTACACATATCTTTCAAAAACAAAAAATGTACACTAAAGTATATGGATACAATCGTTTCTGGTTCTTGAGTTCTTAAGCGGTTTTTACATCAAAACATGATTTTTACAGTAAGATGAGACATATTATCTAAAATTAGAAGAATAATCTTCCCAAATTCCAGACAAATTATATGTATGGGGAAATTTATAGTGCTGATGATTTTGCTTTAACAATAAATAAATAAAAGTCAGGCTTGTCCCAACTTGCAGGTGAATTTAGGAAAACCCACCGAGGGATTTAAAAAGCCTTCACTATCAATCTGAGCTGTTTTTATGTGCAGGCATTGAAGGAAATATAGGCCTTTAAAATTGGTTTGTTTTTTCTTCAGGTCTCACCATTCATCCTCATCTAATTTTGGGTCTTATTACATCACACAAATAACCCAAAGCCACCAGAAGAAAACATCCATTCAACTGTATTACAATTAACTGATTTCAATTGATTAATCTGGCCACCTTTAATGAACCAGCCTTTTATTCCCCATCTTTGTCAAACTTCTATTTTTTTAAACTATAGAAGGTATTCAGCTTTTTTATGATGGATTATGTAGGCAGATGAAGATGTGTGCAGATGTTCAGCAAATTACATAATACAGGACTGATAGTTGAAGGGGCTTATCTTTTCCTCTCAGTCACCTGTTATGTGAAAGGTGATGATCTCTGGGTTTTGGGTCAAAAGATCCTCTTGAGTTAATAAAAAAAAAATGTTTAAAGTTAGGTTTGTGTTAAATTGTTCCGTACTTCCATCATTTAAAGCAAGTTCAAGGGTAAATAAAGTTAGGTTACAGCAGAATGACTTTAGTTTGTCCTCTTTCATTGACCTCTTAGTTCTGGCCAGAATTACAGATGTTAAGTTTAAAGGCATGGCATTTAATTTAATCAAACAATTACCTGCATTGTTTTCCACCCGATCACATTATATTTATTATAAATAACACTTAATCTACAGTGCTGATGCTGTCTATGATAAATCATAGCGTAACATAGACAGAAAGCAAACATACCATGAAAAAGTGATGATTCTGCCGGTGTGCCGCGCTGCTGGGACTCGTCCGTCTCCTCCATCATCACCAAATGGGAGATGCCCGATCAGTGTGTCTTTATCTCTGATTCTGCTACACTAGATGGAGTTTTAGCGGATTAGAGCAACGGCAGGAGAGGGAGCTAAAATCTCCTGTTGTGGATTTAAAAATCCAGTCATGGTCAGTCATAGGTCACACTCTCCTCAGGGATTGTTTTCTGTTTCCTCCTGTTCCTCATTTGTTTTTACTTACTAGCTCGTCTAGTTACGTTGATCTTTCATATCCTGTTGAGCAGGATGGTAGCATGTGTCGTATCTGGAATATAAAGTGGTGAGTTTCAGTGATGGGATGAAATGTGGTTCAGCCCGTTCGTCCCTCTGTCCAGTTGCCTCCTACCACAGTACAACCAGGAGCTGTCGGTGAACTTGGTTTCGAATGAGCTTGCTTTGAAATGGTTCAGACTTTTGATGGAGTTGATTAAGGTTTGCCTAGAAATCGGATTGAGAACTTGTACGAATAAAAAAGGCCATTAAGGGTAATCAGATTTCTTGGAAACATTAACAATTTTTCTTTTCTTTTTTTGTTTATTTTTTTTGTATAAATCTTAAGTTTGAACTTTTAATTTTGTAAGGAAAGTTTATGTATTTATAGAAAGAAATGTCACTAAGCGCACCCCGAAAACCAATAAAAATGGCTATATTAAATTACATGGTAAATTTTAGCTGAAAGAACTACAATGAAAACTAACATTTGACTGAAATCTCGTTTGCAAAATGTTTGGAACTGCTTTGAGTAAACTCATCTGTATAGGTTGTTTTCTCCATTTTTAAACTCTAGGGTGACGGCGAAATTATTCAAGGTATAAAATCTTCAAATTTTGGGTCTGTAATTCTTAAAAATAACTTGTATTTAATGGCAAAACCTTTAAGAGCTGATTGCTGACATGAAACATAAACTTTGTACACAACACCCGAACCAGGCTTTCAAATTTGTAAAAGCTCCTGGAACACTTTCTTAATAAATGGCAGTTAATTTTTTATATTCCTGTACTTTTGTTCACTTTTATATATTAGTTATATATTTTTGTTAGTTATATGTATATATTGTCTAAACTTTTACAATGTATCTCCTGACTGTGGGTGCAACCCATGAGTTAAACATTGTTTTATTTCCAATTTTTTATTTTATGTTGGTGAATAATTCACCTTAATGCTGTTGACTTTCTTTTTAGCGTCTCTAAACATTAGCATTGAAAAGCTCTTTAAAACAGACCAGATGTGGTTGATGTGATTTACCTTAGGAAACATTTGAGCAGTAAAGTTGTTCCTGATTACTATGATTATTTGTTTTCGTTTTATTTTTGTTATTTTGCATAAAGACCCTGAACATGGCCTACAGCAGCACATTCAGCACCTACAGGAACTTTCTGGGTCCTCCACACATTAAGGTGATGTGCAGACTGCTGGGCTACCAAGGCATCGCTGTGGTGATGGAGGAGCTGCTTAAGGTCGTCAAGAGTCTGGTGAGCGTTTTGTATATTTATAATACCAGGTATAGGCTTTATTTTTTGTGGGTAATCGTTGCAGTTCTGAAGATATTTGCCTCCCGTTTCTTCACTTAGCTCCAGGGAACCATACTGCAGTATGTGAGGACTCTGATGGAGGTGATGCCCAAGATTTGCAGGCTCCCACGCCATGAGTATGGCTCCCCTGGTGGGTAAAACATATTAAATGTGTTGAATTGAAACATGTCTCTTTTTTTCGACGTAGGGCTGAACGATTTTATGAAAAAAATTGCGGTTTCAATTTCAATCACGGTTTTCTTTTCATTCAGTCATGTTTCGTGGGGTCCATTAATATAATGCATATGCATTCAAATGCTGTTTTTCTTCGATATTTGATGTTGTCTGGGTTGGTACACCCACATGCATCGCGTATGTTTCAGGCATCTTGGAGTTCTTCCACCACCAGCTGAAGGACATAGTGGAGTACGCTGAGCTCAAGACGGTGTGTTTCCAGAACCTGAGGGAGGTGGGCAACGCCCTGCTGTTCTGCCTGCTGAGTGAGCAGAGTCTGGTATGGATCACAACTAGATTAGGCTTATTTAAGGATGCAGCATAAAAAAATGTCTTTGCTGGGGGCCGTTTTTAATCACATTTTAAATGTCTTCTGTCCTACAGTCTCAGGAGGAAGTGTGCGACTTGCTGCACGCTGCACCTTTCCAAAACATCCTGCCGCGCGTCCATGTCAAAGGTGAGCGAATCGGATTTGTTGTTATCATATCTCGACGTCCTGTGATTTATTTATTTTATTTTTTTAAAGTTTGTTTTCATAGTTAATTGAATGTCAAAAAAAACACAGTAGAGGCCATACAGTCGTAACCTAGTAATTCAATGTTAGAAGATGAATTGATGAAATATTTCAACCTTTACATATGTTCTTTTCTTCTATGGTTACCAGTACATGACATTAATAAAGTTTTCGTTTTTCCTCAAGATTTTCTTTAATTTTCCATAATGAACGTTGGGAGTATATTGTAGTATTGTGTTATTTTAATCATTCTAGGCTGTTTAAAATGAGGATAAAGTATAAATAAACGTTCTATAAACAGTTTAAGAGTTCAGTGTCAAAACACAATTACAATTATTTTACAACAGGGACGTTACTAGGTTTGAGAGACAGGGGTGGCTTAGCCCCCTAAGGAGGTCAGATATTGCGCGCCGACATTGTTTCATGGCACCTTCTAAGGCTTTGTTAATCAATTCTTTATGTTAAGAGCATCACACCTTGGGGACACACTTCCCACCATTTCTATTCTATTTAAAAATAACTTACATTATTTAATTGCTTGCTAAACTACAGCAGCTAAAATGTGCTAAAATACAAAGACAAAATCCTCTGAATCTGGACTCCCTTCCTCACTCTCGTCCACAGCCTGTCTTTCTGCCTCACCCTTCATGGAGTACAAAAACATAGTTAAACCCTGAAGTTAATTTTATATCAGACCATATCAATATAACGTATGTATGCCATATTTTCTAAAACTACTATTAACATTCTGCAATCTCTTTCGAACAATCCAGTCCAGGTTTGAAGTGTTTTTTGGAACTAGAGTAGTTTCAGTATGATGCAAATACTAAAAAGTGCTTAAACTGTGCCTTTATTGAAGTTAATATACTAATAAGAATAAAAACTTAAACTGCTTTAATAAATTTTAGATGCTTTTTTCTAAGTCTGTTGTCATCCTGGCTGTCAGTAGGAAGTATCACCAGCCTGGAATGGGAATCCTCCCTGTTCTATTTAGGTTAGAGAATAATAAATGAGCTTAAGGTAGTGAAATTTGAGCGGAATCGCCCTTTAGCTATTCCCCGAATAGGAAGCTGGAATCTAAAGCCAACTTCAGCTTTGTTGCAGAAAGGGACAATAAACTGTTCATCAACATTAATATGTGACCCTGGACTGTAGGACAACACACAGTTCTGTACAAACTGTTGCCAGATGTTTGAAATTGCAGCAAATTTGTCCGTTTTCACGCGTTTCAAACGATTGTCTTTGTTGTCGAAGCGCAGATATTTCATTATATCTTGAAACCGTTTTTTCTGGGAGCTAAACTTCACACCCACAACATTTACATTCACCCCCCAAAACCGGGAGCGCTGCGAACGCTGGGAAAGCCGTGCTGCTGGGGGCATCAGACGAGAGACCGCTCTGAAGTGACTTGTCAGTCCTGTTTGCCCTCTAGTAAATGGGGCAGATTGTCATTATTGTATAAATATTCTGGCCTTCCCTCTCTACACCGTTCCAGCTCATGAAGATATTTTCTTTGTACGGATCATCTGATCACTGCTGGTGGCTCAGCGGTTTGAAATCATTCCTGTGTTGGCGGCACTGATGACGTAGACCCACTTATATTTAATTACATATATGATTTTATTCCCCCCCTGCTCTCATGTAAAACACTCGTAAACAGAGAGGATTGAGCTTAAACTAAAACTGAGGTGGTGGAATCGTTCTCCAAGGACAGCTGATGGGACATTTACATCTGAAAAGGGATTCATGAGTTGTGAAAGACGGTTGGACTTGAGTCTGACGAAAATTCTCGTATCTCTGGGCTTTCTAGCAAATGTAACCTAATGACATGAAATCGTAATCTCACCGTGTGGATCTGCAAATGACAACTCTCTAATCCAGCTCGATAACGTGCGGAGCTTCAAAGCTGCACCCCCTGCTGACGTGACGTTTGATACAGAGCCAATGAGGAAGACGAATCATAACGATAATAATAAATGCATTAAACCATAAATAAGCAAACAGAAACTTGTGTTCGGTATACTTGCGTTCTTAATGGCTCGTGTTCAGGGCTTTACTGCTGTTATTTTTGGGAGAAAAAAATTATAATATATATAAATAATTTAAAAGATCGGCAAAAATTTAGGGTGGCTTTGACATATGTCCCAAAATGGGGCTGTTAACGTCTGTTTTACAATAATTTTTTTGTATTGCAAAGAAGGAAAATTATTTTTTTACTTTGCCTAAACTACTCTGTTTGACTTTTCCAGTCATTTTTTCTCTGATAATGAAATGAATATACTTTAAGACTCAGTTCCTCTGTTATTTCCTCCTTCTCACTCTGAACAGTTTCTGTATTTTATGCTGAAGTTAATAATTTCTTCCTTCATAATTTTATTTGTGCATGAGATCTTAACGTTTTATAGCTTCTGGTTTTTAAAGTGCTAGTTCGGGTGAGCTCTATTCCCAGTATCACATAGTACTCTGATGGTAACCCTTCCCTGTATTAAGAAGAGCATTTCTTAGATAGTCAAACATACCAAACATCATACAATTAATACTGTATATATATATATAATAATTTACACCTTTGTACCCCCCCAAGCCTGAACGGGTATGTTGGATCAATCCTTTTCTCTACACCAATGGATAAAATTTAGTTAATTGATGTTTTCCTACTACAGTCAAATACGTAGTAAAAAAATCGACTGTTTGTGTTTCCCTCCCTGTGTAGAAGGGGAACGTCTGGATGCCAAGATGAAGCGCCTGGAAGCTAAATACACACCGCTGCACCTGGTTCCTCTCATCGAGCGCCTCGGGACGCCACAGGTATAACCAGCCATAACGTTTGGTAATATGGCTAAAGAAATGTCTTAGATAGTGCCATTCTCGCTTTTTCTTAGTCTTTTTCTTGACTGTTCAGCAAATAGCCATTGCCCGTGAAGGCGACCTCCTGACCAAAGAGAGGCTGTGCTGCGGCCTTTCCATGTTCGAAGTGATCCTGACGCGCGTGCGAGGCTTCTTGGACGACCCCATCTGGCGGGGCCCGCTGCCCAGTAACGGTGTGATGCACGTGGACGAATGCGTGGAGTTCCACCGCCTCTGGAGCGCCATGCAGTTCGTGTACTGCATCCCCGTGGGAGCTCACGAGTTCACAGTCGAGTTAGTGCACGACTTCTTTCTACGCCAGCGCAAGATGGGCCGTTAAATGCGACACGTCTACTCACTTGTGTGCGTCCGTTTGCTGTTCCTTCCTCCAGGCAGTGCTTTGGAGACGGCCTCCACTGGGCGGGCTGCCTGATCATCGCACTCCTGGGACAACAGAGGCGATTTGACATCCTCGACTTCAGCTACCACCTGCTCAAGGTGCAGAAACACGATGGGAAGGATGAGATCATCAAGAGTGTGGTGAGTTGAGCAACTCAACCTTTAAATTGTTTTAAGGAGAAATGCACAAATGGGTTCTGTTGCCATTTTAGTTGAACATATGTTAAGTTGGTCTATTTACCCTATTGCATTATTACAACTTTTATTTATTCTCATCCAGGAATATTTAACCAGACTTTCTGTGAATGATCACTTCTTATGGTACGGTGGCCCGGAGGTGTCTCAGCAAACAACGCTACAAAATAATAATTTTACGGCCATTAAAAAAAAGCTACAACACTACAAAATAAGTCACAAACCAAAACAATTCAGAACAACGGAAGTTAGCTGCAGCGTTGGCCACGGCGAAAGTTGGAGCCAAGGAAGTGACGTCACAGGATGCAGGTCTTTTACGAGATCTATTGCTACCTCGAAAGTTCAATAACTCTCACTTCACAGCAGTTAACAACCTCTACAAGTGCAGGCACCAAAACTAATAAACATCGATGATTCCCTTCTGAGTTTTTTCCCTTCCGGGTTTCTTTGGAAAGGACGGCAAAATACCTACTTCCTGTGACATCACTTCCGTGGCTGCAACTTTCGCCGTGGCTAACACTGCAGCTAACTTCCATTGTACTGAATTGTTTTGTGTTGTGGTATATTTTGTTGTGTTGTGGCTTTTGATTTAACGCGCCCTGACTTTTATTTTGTAGTGTTGTGGCTTTTGTTTTGTAGCGTTGTGGCTTTTAATTTAAGGCGTTGTGACTTTTATTTTGTAGTGTTGGGGCTTTTGTTTTGTAGCGTTGTGGCTTTTAATTTAAGGGGTTGTGACTTTTATTTTGTAGTGTTGGGGCTTTTGTTTTGTAGCGTTGTGACTTTTATTTTGTAGTGTTGTGGCTTTTGTTTTGTAGCGTTGTGGCTTTTAATTTAAGGGGTTGTGACTTTTATTTTGTAGTGTTGTGGCTTTTGTTTTGTAGCGTTGTGGCTTTTAATTTAAGGGGTTGGGGCTTTTGTTTTGTAGCGTTGTGGCTTTTAATTTAAGGCGTTGTGACTTTTATTTTGTAGTGTTGGGGCTTTTGTTTTGTAGCGTTGTGACTTTTATTTTGTAGTGTTGTGGCTTTTGTTTTGTAGCGTTGTGGCTTTTAATTTAAGGGGTTGTGACTTTTATTTTGTAGTGTTGTGGCTTTTGTTTTGTAGCGTTGTGGCTTTTAATTTAAGGGGTTGTGACTTTTATTTTGTAGTGTTGGGGCTTTTGTTTTGTAGCGTTGTGACTTTTATTTTGTAGTGTTGTGGCTTTTGTTTTGTAGTGTTGGGGCTTTTGTTTTGTAGCGTTGTGACTTTTATTTTGTAGTGTTGTGGCTTTTGTTTTGTAGCGTTGTGGCTTTTGTTTTGTAGCGTTGTGGCTTTTGTTTTGTAGCGTTGTGGCTTTTGTTTGCTGTGTCACATCCGGGCCACCGTATTATGGAGTATTAAAACGCCTCAGTGATGCTGCTCGTTTGCTGCAAAGGAAGTAGATCCTGTCGTTGATTGTTGGATTTCTAGCAGTTAAGTCTACATTTGCCTAAATCCAGGATGTTCTGTCAAGACACAAGCAGATTATTCAATTGCACTAAACAAGTCTGCTGTATTGTGTTCAGCCTTGGATCAAGTCTCAGTACCTTTTTTTTTTTTTTTTTAAGTAGCAGCATTAATAGAGTGCTAACATGTCCGGGTAGATAATGGCTTTCTACACAGAGGCTTCTTCATCTTTTGGCCTTTTCTGACTTCATTATAAAAGGTTGTATTTCTGCCTCTGTGTCTCCTTCATTTAGAGCAGAGCTTACACAAAAGTGTACTGATGAAAGCGCAGCCTGGTTCATTGTTACAATTTTTACTGTCCAATCGCCAATCAGTGCTAAGTTTCTAGTGATCAGTGTCTCAGTGAATCTTTAGATGTTGTTGGTTACGTGACCGACCTAAGGTCACGGATGTCCACACCGAGGGCAGCAGGTCAGTGGAACGTGAGTTGTGTGGATCATGAACCAAATTTCGAGGAATGTTGTTCTTTTGTTTTGAATGTGGGATTTTTCATGAGAAATTAAAATCTTTGTTACAATATTAAAACATTTTGGTGGAACCATAATCATTCAGAAACATTCACTCAAAAGTTAACAACTTGCAAGCAATTTTTTTTTTTATCTACTGGAACTGTGATTTTTTATTTTTATTTTTTACTCTGGTTAGTTTGTATTTATTCAAATATTGCATGTTTAGTTTAATTTGAGCTGGTAACAAAAAAAAAAGCATAAAAGCATTCTGGTACTTTATAGATCCCATATTTAGCAGGTAGGTTAAATATCTTCAGATCAAATCGGTCTGCTGGGCTTTTTTATTTTTATTTTTTAACTCTAGTGCTCCAAATTTTTCCCTCCATCTTTAACAAAAATGACTCGTTATCAGAGATATAGGAACACAATTGTACCCGTTATTTTCATTTTCTTTGTTTTGTATTATTTATTGACAGACATCGGATTAGAGGTTAATCTTAACCTTTGTAGAAAGATTTATTTTAACTAGACAAATTTCTCATTTGTCCCGGGACAACGGATGAAAAATAGCCAAGTGTCACTGCCGAATAAACGTGTTGATATCGATATTTTCAAAAATGTTATTCTGACCAATGTAATTGACCAGGAAGCACTATGGGAAATCACTGTGTCAATGTAAACACGGATGCGTTTTTCCTCCAGCCTCTGAAGAAGATGGTGGACAGGATCCGCAGATTCCAGGTGCTCAACGACGAGATCTTTGCCATCCTGAACAAATACATGAAGTCCGGAGACGGCGAGAACATGCCGGTGGAACACGTCCGCTGCTTCCAGCCGCCGATCCACCAGTCGCTCGCCAGCAGCTGAGGCTGCTCACCAACTCGTACCTACAAACACTGTCAGCAGTCTCCTCCAGTTTCCTTTGGCCTGCAGTAGCACAGGACCAATAATTGCAATAAGGGGCCACTTTGTTTTTTTTTCCTTTTTATATTCACTCGTGCCTTATAAGAATAGATGCTGCCCTTTTTTGAGAGAGCTAATCTTTTGTACTCACAGGTAGCCGTAGTTTTTCAGGGAGGGGAAATGAGTTTTATGAGTATTTAAGGGTTTGCTGAGGTGGAACATTATAAGACAAAAGTGATTTTTGTACTGTCTACGTTATTGAACTAGCATGCTCAAACATTTTTAAAGATTAATTATCCTTTATGTTAAGCAAATCATTCACTGTGCCTTGTGTTTGAAATCTTTTAATCATTTTTAATTCAATAAATATGTAACAAATCACTGTTTTGTCCCCTTTTTTACGTATAAAGTTTTCCCACCAACACCCAGGAAAGTTCTTAACGGATCTGAACATAAATTAGTTTCAAGTATCACAAAACACGTCAAATGTCATTGTCAGAATGTGTATATATATATATATATATATATATATTAGCTTGGTTTTTGATTTGTAGAAAGTAGGTCAGTGCGTGAAAATTTATGTAAATATAACAAAGCATTTCTTTTAAAAAATATATACAGGGCTACAGAGGAATGCAGATCAGTTAACAGGAGATGATAGTTGAAGTAAATTAAGGCAAATTAAAACAAATACAATCTATTGGTCCATCCGTGTGCCCCACCCCCCTCCCCTCCCCTCACAGTTGATTGTCTCATTGTTTTAGAAGCTAATTGCCACAGACTGTGGCCCAAACGGTTCGTTAAACATCCAACGGGGACGTCATCGCTCCGTTCCTTCTGGAGACGCTCTCGAAAGGCGAGCCCCTGTCCTCCGGGTCCTCGTTCTGCAGCAGCTGGTAGTCCGTCTCGCGGAGGGGGGCCGTGCCGTTGGCCGCCGGAGCGCCGCGGTCCTCCTTCCGTATGGACACGACCAGGGACGCCAGGCTGATGCTGACGTCTTTGAAGGCGTGCAGCAGGAAGATGCCCACGATGATGGTGAGGAAGCCGCTGAGCGTCCCGATCACGTCGCCCGCGCCCATGTGCTCCCACTCCTTGAAGAGGATGGCAGAGCAGGTGAGCACCGACGTGGTGAAGAACACGTAGTAGATGGGTGTCACCAGGGAGGTGTTGAAGATGTCCAGGGCCTTGTTCAGGTAGTTGATCTGGGTGCTCACGCACCCCACCAGACCCAGTAGAAGGATCCAGGCCAGCGGGTGTTTGGCCACGTTTTTGCCGGCGATGGCCTCCTTGATGGCGATACCCAGGCCTTTGACGCAGGACACCGAGAGCGCCCCGATTACGGAGCAGATGGTGATGTAGACCAGGATGTTGGTCTGACCGTGGCGGGGGGAGACCACGAAGATGAAGACGAGGGTCACAATGACGACAAGAGTGGCAAAGACTAAAAAGCCTAACAGGAAAGAGGAAAAAAAAAGAAACCATAAGACATTTTACTTCTATATATTTCATGTTCTAGACCAGAGGGATCTTTAACAGTTGAGCCTGCGACTTTAAAAATGACTTAACCAGAGATTGGCCTAAAAATACATTTTACTCCATTAAAAATCAGTGAAATACTGATCAGTAGTCTCCATACCTGGGTTAACAAGCTTCTTGGCCATGTCTTCAAGGCTCGCGATCTCTTCCTCCTTTGGAGCGTGAATAACCATGGTGGTGGAGCCGAGGATGCTCAGCAAGCAGCCGAGCTTCCCATGCAGGTTTAACCGCTCAGTCAAGAAGTAAGACGACAGCACGGCACTGCGACACAACAAAGGAAAAACTCCTTGTTATGGAAATGTTGACAGTGAAAGTATTTGAAACACTTGGCATTGTTTTAAATTGCTTTAAACAAATAAGAAAAAAGGTTCCCGGGATGTTTGTCCCATACCTGACGAGCACGCTGAGGGCTCCCAGAGGTGTGACCAGGGTCGCAGGGGCGAAAGCGTAGGCTATAAAATTAGCGGCCTCACCGGCACCCACTGAAAACGGGTTAGCGTACATGTCAGAACATGAGGGGCAACACATTTGGGTGGAAATACAACAACTTTCGAGTGTCGATCCAAACACAAAAGCCAATCAAGTCAGTTTTTTTTTTAAGAGCATCAGATTTAAAATGTAAAAAAAAAAAAAACACATTACAACCTGAACCCGTCATCACTTACTTGATAGTAAACCAGCCCACCACAGCCATTCTTTAAGATACGCATGACCGCCCTGCCCTGAAAGACAAACATCAAATACATTGTCAGCAAAGAACGGAGAATTGTGATCAGACATCAGATCTAAGACATTTTTCATTACGACATGATTTTAGAACAGAGCATATTTGCTACACAAATAAGAGACTCTTACACATTTCTGATCGTAATAAATAACGGGGCTTAATCTGATCAACAACAGAACTAATCTGGCTTTTCAAAATAAAACTTACAGACACTATTATAAAATGAAGGGACTGGGTGCCATATCTGATCATTAGCATAAGAGATCACTGACTCCCTAGTAGGACCACACACTGACTTGTCATCCTTTCTCAACATGTTATTGCAACATTATTGCCCAAGTAGGATATGTAAGGCTAGGACAACTAAACCACCAATTACAAAGGGATTATATTAGGCTGTTCAAAATAAGATGGACCTTGATTGTAATGTTAAAGTCTTTTTTTAATTTTTATAAAGCCAAACATCCTCTTTATTTACGTCATACAAATGTAGGTGAAATGTCTCCGCATTACACTTAAAAGTGAATCATCCAGCCGCACTAAGGAAGCACCTTAGGTCTTGTGGGAAAAGATCCAGCGACATCATGTTAATGATTACCGCCGGTCTTAAAAGACACACCCTGCTACGGCGAGCAGCTTTAAACACGCCCGTGAAACACAGGGCAGGGGCCGAGCAGGGTTCCAGACGGCCCCGACGTCTCCTTTCGGCTGTGGGGTAGGAACATCAACGTCCGAGCGCCTCGAGGCGACTGATGTCAGACATACTGAGACCTGAGCGCTCACTACCTGCCCGCATTGATCCCTTCTTGGCCAGCCTCAGCAGTCCCTTCTTCTTCAGGATGAAGCTTCCTCCGATGAAGATGCTGGAGCTGACGGCCAAAGCCAGCCCGATGTAGAAGTCGTACTTCCCCCGATCCTGACCCATGATGCTGCTGCTGATGCTGCTGCTGCTGGATGTGTTGCTGTGGTTCCTCGCCTCCACCACCAAGCAGGGAAGATGCTCTCCAAACGAGCAGCTCCGGCCACCTGTCAAATCAACACAAAGACAACAAAGACAACAAAAACAACAACACAGTCGTCAGACCCAAGTCGCTGCACATCCACCAGCCACAGCAGCCACCTACCGGGAAGACTGGACACGTTACAAACGGGGAAACCGTGACCCGAAGCGTCGGAGAGGTCCATCTAGATGGAGTTAAAGAGCCCTACGGTTCCCTCCGTCGCCTCATCCCGAACAAACACACGGGAGCGACCGATCGCCTCAGACCGGTTGCGCGAGTGTCGCTCTGCCGTGGACACAAAGGATTGTGAAACTCGGGCGAGCCGCGATGTAAATGAACTTGTTTCGAAAGGAGCCGGGAATCAGGAAGTAGCATTCCTCAGATCTTATTATCCACCAGCACGCCCGCGTACACAGCTGCGCCCCCGACTTTAGCGTGGAGGATACGACCCCCGGCCAGGCTAGCCGCCGTTTAGCATCGCAGCTAACAGAGCGAGCGGGTGGGAAGAGTCCCGAGTTCCCTCTTAGTTACCTGCTCCGAAAGCGGCTGTTCTCCTGCGGGGACAAGGCGTAAAGCTACCGACGCATAGCCGCTTCCTCCGACACAAACCTCGCTAGCGGCTTGTTGTTCTTCTTCTTCTTCTTCTTCTTCTCCTTCTTCTTCTTCTTCTCCTTCTTCTTCTTCTTCTTCTTTCGCTGCTTGTCAGCTCAGAGCTGAGACCAGGACCGTGTGCCCTCCGCAGGCCGAACCCCGGTACCACAGAGATCACCGGGCCTGTGTGCGGGCTGCATCCGAGCCACCACGATGAAAGCAGCTTAAAAAAATACATAAATATTCTTCATCATGCTTCAAATCTGCAGCGTGTCTAACATTTAAAGGGACAGTTTCTATTTTTTAAATTGTTCAAAGAGACAGTTCCTGTCATGAAAAGTAATTTTATCTTAGCAAATGAATTACAACTGTGTTATGTTCTTTTAAATGAACGTTTTATTTTGTGTACCATGGGCCTGTAACATAAAAACAACAACAACAGCAGGTAGGAGGGAAATTACTTTACATTTTATTATGATTGGTGCAACAGTCAACTTGAATAAGACACTAAGTTTGAACCAAAATGTTGTTGCACTATTAAAAGAATAATAAAATGAAAACATAGGCCGGCCCAGACAGATCTTTAAAGAGGAGTGGCAAAATTAAAGGAGGTGGATGAGCAGTGTTTCGCTGAGGGTGTCATTTTACTGGATGTCTCTTCCAGCATGTCATGACAACCATGAGACTGTCATACAGAAACAGTCTTAAGTCAGGGGCCTCTTTAAATAATTTACAGAAACAGTCTTAAGTCAGGGGCCTCTTTAAATAATTTACAGAAACAG
>JAVLVB010000816.1:1542-39974 GCA_032876305.1 Orestias chungarensis
TATATATATATATATATATATATATATATATATATATATATATATATATATATATATATATATGGTCTGGAGTCATTCAGCACCTGATTGTTACCTTCACCTTCACATGGCACAACTTAAATCTCTCTGCGATTCTCTGCATTCTTCTAGGTTGTCTCTTGTTAGACTCCCAGTTGTCCCTATTGATTACTCTCATGTGTGCTTAACCCAGGTACCTAATCGAGATCTGTGCTCTCATGATCTCCACCTCTGCTCTTTCCTCCAACCACCGTCACAGCCTTCTCAAACCATCTCGTCCTCTTGCTCACCTTCTCGTGCGACCATTATAATTCTGTAGCAAACTCAAATCCATTCACCTCTCTGTAACGGAACTCTTTTTCCATTGCAAGTAAGAATGTTTCCATCCAATACTCAGTTGATCGTCAGACGCCAGATTTACCTTTCGATTTTCCCCTCAGAGCTTCCCGTTTTCCTCGAGTCTCAGTCTCCTCTCCTGCAGACCGAAGAACCTCACCTGCACATTCTTTATTTTGTAATGTGAGGGATTTACCCCCTCTCTAACAGGTGCTGTTTATTTTTGTACTTCCTATATTCTAAATTATGTGAATGTATTGCTTTTGTTTGGAGAAGGTAACTTGCTTTATTTAATATTTTGTTATAATCACTCTCTCTTCTCTTTGAGGTCACCTGATCATGTGTTGCCATGGAAGCGCGCCCATGAGCAGTGCTGACAAGGACCTGGTGTTTTCAATCAACCTCACTGGGAAAACCCATTGAGAGGTAGAGGAGATGTTTCTTTTTTGGATTTTGTTTGGGCCCAGATTGTGTTTGTTTTAAATTTGAAGTTGTTAGTTGTAATGTTAATTATTTTTTTTAGGGATATAGTTTAGTACAAATGTTTTTTTGTCTAACCGTAAATGAAAATGTTTCCACCCCTTATTTATTCCTGGTAGGAGCCAATGCTTTAAAAGCCGGGTGATTTAAATCAGAAGGAGGCCCTTTCTCCTGTTTCTTTTTGAATGCATGTCATGCTGTATGTTGCAACAAAATGTTTGAAGAACTACATAAAGGAAAAAAGATTTAGAGCTCTACCATTTCTGGATTTTGTCTGATTTTTCATTGCAAACCAAAATGTAACTTCAATAAATGTTCTTAAACTGCAAATTGTGTCCTGGGTACTTCCTGCAGGTAGCTTCAGAAACTTAACAAAATCATGACAAAAAGGATAAAAATTGTTTGTGGCACTGAAAAAATAAATGAGATACTTTATTATCTGTGGATGGTAGACAGGACAAGAAAAATGGTAAAATAATATTAAACAAATATTGAAGACTATAACTAATAATGATGAATCTTTGGAAACGTTTGGTTGGAAAACATGTCAAAGCAATCAGGAAACACTTTATACTAACCAAGCAAACAAATCACTTTCAACTGAAGTTTAGTATTGCATTACCATATACTATTGAAATGAATCTGTTAAATGTACCTGATTCTGCATCAGAAATCAAATTCTGCACCAATAATCCCCATTGATGGCTCACATCCTTTGACTGATCACGTCAAAATATTTCCAGTAGTTTTTGGCTGATGGATAATTTGTAATTTTCTTTAAAAAGATTTTTGCAAATTAAGAAAACCAAATAAAGTAGTGAGCGTGTCTAAATTGTTGGAGTGATTGCAGGACCCCATTCTGACCACTGGGGACAATTTTAGCCTCCATGTTACAAAACAGGGAATATGATGTTTAATGAAGGTGGGGTTGAATAATTTTTCTTATTTTTGACTTTTATTGATGGCCAAAGTTCCTTTCTCTGTATTATGGAGAAGGTTTTTCACCTGAACCTTTATTGTTGGTTCAAAACCTGTTGAGCATTTTCTCCCCTGTTGCTAAAAGCTTCTGAATGTTTAAATAAAGGTATAAATTACAAATCGGAGCAGACACTAACAGGATTGTTAGTGTCTGCTTGTTAGATTGGATTAAATGAAGGCCAGTAGGCCTTCATTTAATCCACAGCTTCCCTTCCTGAAAATGATTTTCCGCCACCAGGGCCAAGTGTTAATAGAAATATCAACCTTCTAATAAAGTGAATGAAAAAAGTTTCAGAGGCAATAGGCAACAAGGGCACTGCCATCAACTAGACAGAGTGAAAAATCAATGTTTAAAAAGCACTGCAGCCTGCAAGGAGCTCAGCTCATCCAAGAAAATGATAATAGTCAAAGCGTTCTGTTTAAACAGGACATGAAAATAGAACCAGATCAATTCATGATCATCATTCAGAAAACGTATATCTTTGTGTGGGATTTATGTAAATAACCACAGTCGTTCACTCTCACCTAAAATCAGCACAACATAAAAATAAGGAGTGATTGTTCTGTTTGCCCACTCAGGTCTTAATTAGCCTCAAACAGGATTTCTGTGTAAAAACTGGAGACATATCCAGATAAACCAAACGATTCAGCAGAGAAACGGTTTCACATCAATGAAAGGGAGTCGCAGTTAAGCAGCTCACATAGTTTTTGTGGTTTTATGTACCCAATTGAGGGTTTTTTTACTTTTTGGCATCGACACTAATATTTATGAACATCATACAAATAAAAACAACTGTTCAACTGATCAACTGTTTATATTTTTGCAATTTAATCCATTCATCAGTCTATTTTATACCACTTATGCGGGAATCGGGTCGCGGGGGCAACAGCCAAAGCAGGGAGACCCAGACTTCCTTCTCCCCTGCACCTTGGGCCAGCTGATCCGGGGAAATCCCAAGGCGTTCCCAGGCCAGCTGAGAAACATGGTCCCTCCAGCGTGTCCTGGGTCTTCCCCTGGGCCTCCTCCCGGTGGGACGTGCCCGGAACACCTCACCAGGGAGGCGTCCAGGGGGCATCCTAACCAGATGCCCGAGCCACCTAAACTGGCTCTTCTTGGACAATGGCCATGACCATGGCCTCAGTCTTGGAGGCCCCTCCCTGGGCTGCCACCTTACTGTAGTGGAGGAGTTTGAGTGTCACAATGATCCTAGGCGCTATGTTGTCAGGGGCTTTATGCCCCCGGTAAGGTCATGCAAGGCAGACTGGTTCTAGGTGAGGGATGAGAGGGATGCAAAGTGCAGCCCAAAAGAGAGATGAGAAACAGAAATGGATCCGATGTTCCCTCGCCCGGGTGTGGGTCCCCGGGGCCCCACTCTGGAGCCAGGCCTGGAGTTAGGGCATGATGGCAACCACCTGCTGGCCGGGCTTTCACCCATGGAGCCGGGCCAGGCAAAGCCCGAAGAGGAGACGTTGGTCCCCCTTCCAATGGGCTCACCACCAGTGGGAGGGGCCAAAGGGATCAGGTGCTGTGTGGGATGGGTGGCGGCAGAAAGCGGGGACCTTGGCGGTCTGACCCTCAGCTGCAGAAGATGGCGCTTGGGACTTGTAATCTAATTTGTTTTTTATTCACTGACATTGTTGTCATGCCAGCTTACATGTGCATGATCTTATAAAAACAAATGTTTGAGACGTTTGACCCTCCATCTCTATCTTTGCAGCTCAGCATTGACTTCTGCTGTCGAGAGTTTAATGGGAACTTTCGCTAAATTTAAATTTTCTTTATCTACTTTCTTTCTATAATTTTCTATTGTTTTAATTTCCATATAATGTTCATTTGTCTTTATGTTGTAGATTTTATCCCAATGTGCATTCATTTAAGTAATCTCCCAGTTGAGAGACTGCCCTCCCCACCCAAAGTAGAGGGTAACATGTAGTATTGAGATGAATGTTGTCTGCAGAGTGACAGCCACCCTGTTACCAGAGGATGGACTTAGAAGGGCTTTGTGAAATCAACAAATATGGAACCTTCTGGGTTTAAAGTCAGAGAGTTTGGATTTCACGCAGAGACCGTTAACAGGATCTGCTTCAACACCAAACCCAAGAATAAAAGGACTTTAGCCAGAGCAAAGACATCCATCAAACCTGCCACACATCAAACTACGAGGCAACATAAACAGATCTGGGTCAGAGTTGCTGGATATCTCCACCTCCCCAGTAGCTCTGCAGGATTTAAAAAGTTAATATTTCTCTTAACAAATTAATTTTTTTGTTATTTTTTTTTGTATTTTTGTGCATTGATCTCCTGTAAGCTTATTGAATTTTTAAATGAATAATTGTAAACAAACACAGAATAAACCTCATTATTAATAAGCATGATAAAATATCTAGGAGGGTGCGGTTCTTATATGATAGTAAACTGATTTGGTAGAGAACTGAACCAGTGAATTTACAGAACCAGCGCCGGCCCAGTGGCAGTGAAGCAGATGGAGGGACAGCAAAGTTGACAAAGAGAGGAGAAGACAGAACACTTAAGTGTAAGTATACATTATTCATACTGGATTATTGCTCCATCCATAACCGTGGTGACATCACAATCCATCACCTGTCGCTCTGGCTTTGCTTTGCATCAGAGGGTTTCAACAGCAGCACCCTCATTTCTTCCTATTCTTCACTGTTCTGCTTCTGTTTACCTGACAAAGATGTCTTCTGCAACCCACTTTCTGTTTATCAAATAGACTAAATTCCATCAGCATCAGTTTCTTCTTTTTCAGACACTAAATTACTTCTGTTTCGCAGCTTTGTGACTCCTACAGGCTTTTCATCTCTATAACTACCAGAACAAGCTCAACGAAACATTTGTTCTTTAGTTCTAACACTATCCTGAGATGGTATGATCATTTGCTTGTTTGCCATTAGTTTGAGTAAGTTTAAGGCAGATGAGCTTTGAGTTAAGTCAGAACTAAACTTACCACCATCTATAGTCAAAAATTAGCTACAGTTGAACTGAATCCTTTCTTCCACCATGTCACTCACTGACGACAGCAGCACAAGATAATGATCAGCTACATGCTTACGAGTCTCAGACCACCGTGATGCATTGGATTGGACATCATTGCAGAAAGTTGACTTTATTATTTTTATTTATTTAATCTAAGTTTCCTTGACTTGCAGCATTCACTCCTTGCCACCAAAACAGCCGACAGTAGCTTATATTGTGACTGGTGGAAGCACGTTGGAGTTGCTCCTCAACATTCATTGCGATCTTTCCTTTTTTTCAAAATTTCTTTCTTGTTTTTCTTGGACATCTATTTCTTGTTGTTTTGGATGTGTTTA
Source organism: Orestias chungarensis (assembly GCA_032876305.1). Taxonomy (NCBI): domain Eukaryota; kingdom Metazoa; phylum Chordata; class Actinopteri; order Cyprinodontiformes; family Cyprinodontidae; genus Orestias; species Orestias chungarensis. The sequence continues at coordinate 6,688 of JAVLVB010000816.1, forward strand.
GCTAGACAGATTTTTTTCAAATACTTTTATAGATTTATTTATACATCTTTTGTTATGAATCGTAACCATAGCAACGGGTGGTTTACAACAGGGAGCAGCTGATTAACCTTGGAAAAGCAGAAAAATACCAACTGAAGCCAGAAATCCCAGAGGAGTTAAAAAGCAGGAGTCGTGGATGCAGAGCAGAACAAAAGAGGAGAGAAAGAAGGAGAAGTAGAAACTTCAAACCATCCCTGCCATCCATCATCATGGGCAATGTAAGATCATTAGCTAACAAGTTGGATGAACTTCAGTCCTGGACAAGGAAGCAGCAAGCGTATCAGGAATGCTTTATTATGTGTTTCACTGAGACATGGCTGCAAGATCATATCCCTGAGTCCAACGTCTCTTTGGCGGGTTTACTGACCATAAGAGAAGATCAGGATTTAAAGAGTAGCAGGAAATAGAAAGGAAGAGGACTGGCAGTGCTTGTCTCACAGCCATCACCATGTACAACAACACCTTAGTTAAATGTGTGTCAAAAACTGGATAATGACTCGAGCAGAGGTGGATTTGAGAGAGGAATAAAGGATTTATTGGACTGAAAGAATAATGGACCAAACATAAAACAGCGACAAAAGGTAATGTGGAACGGACCAGGGATAACGCGGGAAAAGAACTAGTACGTACCCAAAGCAAAACCAGTGGATAAGTGAAGGTGAAACGTAGAAACTAAGAACTGTGAAAAGAACAAAACAAAACAATAGAATAAACAAACCAGTGGAAGAATGCTGGATGGGAAAATAAAGACAACAATACAAACTAAGAACAAAAACAACAATGAGGGACGCGAAGAAGACTGGAGATAACGAAGAAACAAAACCACTAAAAAAACAATTACAGAAGAGGAACAGAGGAATATGAAGGAAGAGAGAAAACCAGCGCAGAGAACCAGGGGACCAGTGGGGGAGCTTACTGGGAGACGGTGAGGACTGGCAGGAGATGGAGCACAGAGACGACAAGGAAGGTAAGGTAAATGGACGATGCAGCGGCAAGTGAAACAATTAGTGGGGCTTAAATACTGAGGAGCAGGAGGTGGAGCAGTGGAGGAGATGACCAGATGATTAGTAACAGGTGCAAGTGATGATGAGATTTAGGCTGAGGGAAGACACACAGAGGGAAAAGAGGGGCAGAGAGTAGGGGGAACTGGAGAACAAAGAAAAGAAAAACAAAAGACTCAACCAAAATAGAAAATAACCTAAAGAAAACAATAACTAATCATACCAAAGTAAACAAGATAACTACAGCAAACTAAGCAGAACAAAAACAAAGACCATGACAATGAGTTACTCCAAAACCATTTAAATTCCCTTTGGGATAATAAAGGTATTTTTGATCCATCATATTCGGCATGCTCAGAAATCCAGTGGTCCTGACCAGAAAGTTAGTGAATGCATCATCATTAGTGGTCTGGGCCCTGAAATGATCTAAAACATTTGGTCACATAGTAACTGATACACAATCAACCTTTTAATCTCATTGGACAGATTTAAAACCAGTGAAAGGTTGAAGAAGATCCTTTTTTTAGGTTTAATCAAATGAAACAGTAAACGAGAGAACACATGGTGGTCTGTTACTAAAAGGAGAATAACACTCCCAAGATTATCTGTTTATAAGAAATTCCAAATCAAGCTAAAATCCAAACCTTCCTTTATTTTCAGCTTCTTCAATAAAAAGGTTTAACTGGAGTTTTGTGAACGGTGCTGCACATATGAACGACTCTCTCATTGCAAAACCCAGCTCTCACTCTACCTGACTATCCTTGTGTAATTTTCTGCCTTCAGCTTCCCGTCTTGATTATAAGGCCAAGCCCATACCAAACTGTGAGAGTAAAGCTTCTGTTCAGGCTCAGAAGTAAAATCTTTCTTGAAGAATCTTATTTGTTATCAAGCCGAACATCTTTGTTGCTTTCACATGGCCGTCTCTCCCTCCCTGCTCCATCTGCTTCCTCCATCCCTGAAACTGCATTTTTTTTTCATCGCAGAATTATTTATCTCTCAGCAACTTGTCCTGTTTCTCCTCTCCTTACAATGTCCTGCTGCTTCTCTCCTCTGCTTCATATAGAATAAATGGCTGCAGTATTTGGCCCACTGTGAAAGAACCGGACATAATGAATTTTTCATGGCTGTGACACTGTCCAGCTCTGCTTTATGGGTCTATTTTTTCCTCCTTGGCCTCATGCAGTGTAATATAGCTCCAGTAAAGTATTGGCAGCAATAATTTCTCTGTGTGGATCTTGCAATCTGCAGGAGTGTATGTTGGAGACATTGATTTTCTTTCCTGAGCCATCCTCCACTTCTCTTTGTAGAGGATGTACTGCTGCCTTGGGTTGCGTAGTCGTTGATGGATCACCTTGAAGGACTACCTGGCTCCGTCTCCTTAAATATCTCTCCTTCAAGTGGATGACAGTTATCTGGACCTTTACGCTCAACTGTTTGTTCTGTGTTGGAACAATAAATGTCTGCTGCGTCAGAGCAGTCAACAGGCTAATATCGATTACAAATTTAAACTCCTACAGAGGGCAGAGTAGTTAAAATCTGCAGGCGCTGGTCGTTTTTACCATCACAATCTCAAGTTCATTTCAGACTGCACTTGTCAAGATTTACTAATGCATGTAGAGAGGCAGCGGCGGTGATGATGATATAGGTCCAGACTGAGACGTGTTGGACACAGGCTGTGGAGCGTGTGACGGATCTTTAACTGCCTAAAATACAAAAAAAAAGTAATGAAAGCAAAACCTAAAGAGGAATGGATTTCTATGGAAACAAGGATGATCATTTGAACCACAACAATAGTAACATACATAAGGAAATGAGCCTACCCAAGGAATAGGCAAACTAGTCAGGTGAAGTGTTTTATGATTATTAGTAGAAACAAATTATATGCTTAATAATTGTGTTAAATACACAAACAATCAATTAAACAAATAATATAAAGAAAGAAAAGCATAAAAATAATTGGAATTGATGGCAGTTGAGGAGAAAACAAGCCTGTCATTCCTCAGCCAAGAAAGCAAAGCTCTGTATTTAAACTTGCTCTTTGTAATTCCATATCTAACTGAGACTTTACACAGAGATGAAATTTTTAAACCAATAACTATAAAAATTGTTGCATTGTTTCGCTGCAGATCACTACATCCTATAAAACCTCAGTGATCAGTAGGATATATCAGTGGGCGTCACTAACTGTCCACCATGGATCTTGAGACCAAAGACAGTTTTAGTGAGGTTGGTTCGTCATCCTATACCACAAATCTCACAAATCAGAAGTGGTGTGTAGAGGCCATTACTTGGCATTAGGGCCATTATTTTTGTCCCCTGAAATCCCCTCTTATGCTAAGAAAATGTCAACGTATTCCCAAGCGAAAGTTATATATATAGTCCCTCTGGGATCATGACAGAAGGAAACTCACAGGACATCCTGATCAGATTCCTCAGCCAGCCTCCCTGAATCTGAGCTTCTCCTCGGGTTCAAATGTCACATTTAACTTCTGGTTTCAAATGAATTCCAGGAACATTTAGGTTATTTTGCAATGTTAAAGTTAAAATCATTATTATACCTGCAGGAAGCATTCAGTGGGTCAGCTCACCGCTGCGTCTCTCAGACATTTACATGCAGAGTAAAAATGCAGTTACATGAATCAGTTGTTTAATTTTTCTATATTATTCATATAAACTATAAAGCTTTCATTGTCAATTTTGAAACTTTGAAAATTAATTTGCTGCGACCAGGCCTCTCACCCGGTACTCCAACATTGTGATTTGATTTGGATGGATAGATGGACATACAGATAGAAAGATAAATAGGTGAAGTGTTTAAAATATGACACCTTGGGTCCTAATAATCATTCCAGAGATCTGGGATAATTTCTAATATACTTAAGATGAAAAATCCACATAATGTTTTAAAGGAAAACCTAAAGAACAGGATTCAAGATGTCGCGGTGGATCGCAGCCTCTGTGTTTTATTTTTGGTTGCTAGTACTGTGTTAGCATGCTCACACCTGTGAAAAGCTCCTAAACATGAGACACACTGCTTGTTTTTCTAGGTTCAGCAGCTGATTTAACAAATCTTTGGATTGAAAGAGTGAAACACCACCTCACCTTTATGTTGGATCATAAATTATAAGAAGAACCAGAGACTTATCTTATCTTCAAGGCCTTCAAAGAGGCCTTGATCTGCGGTCAGATCTCAAACAGCGAGCTACAGCTCCTCCTTCAAACCACGACCAAAGATGGAGCTGTCTGTTTCTACATCTTCAGCAGATGTGATTTCCCAACACTGTCCTTCTGCTCTGAAATACGTCTTCAAGAGTGTAAATCATTTTAGTCTCCATGGGAGTTTGCTTTATTCAGTCTGGCCATGTTTACATCCCACAACACCCGGACGTGCATGAGGCTAAGCGCTCACCGGTGGCTCAGATTGTGAGAGTGGAGAGGTCTTTGCTTGACTCTTTAGTCATTATTGTTGGTGACTTTAATCAGGAGAACCTAAGCCACAAACTACCAAAAAGCAAACGGTTTATGAGATTCCCAAGAAGAACAGAAATACTTTGGATCCCTGTTAAACCACAACGAGCGGAGCCGATTGTGCAGCTCTCGGACCTTCAGACCACATAACGGTTCACATGATCCAGGCTTACAGAAAACAGAAAAAGAGACAAAGAGAGCGTGAGGCTTCTAATTACTTGTCCGAACATGGGGAGAAATGACTGTTAGGTGATCATATTAGCATTTCAATTGAAGGTATGAGGCAACAATTTTACTGATATTTGTAGAAAATGAATTTTTCTCATGAAGTTCTCATAAAGCCTTGTAATATATTAGTTTAAATCACATCCACTGCAAAACAGAACCAGGGGCTTTTAGACTCCAGCTGTTCCTTTCCCTTTATGAGATCTTCCATCATTTAAACCATTATTTCAGAATTTTGTTTAAACAGGCTGAAATGAGATGGAGCTCAGTGAGTCATGTCTGTGATGAGAGGAGAAATAAAAATGAGTTTAGTGTAATTTAAATGAGGAAGGTCATGAAGAGAACACTAAATAAGAGAGACTGGTCAACCCAGGTGGATGGAGAAGATATCCTGACTAAAATGACAGGAAAGAGGCTGCTACCATCAACGGTACAAAGCTGCATGATTCCCAAAAAAGTGGAGGGATGGGGATGGTGGAGCAACCTTCTGCTGAGAGGAAAAGAAAACTAGCAGGAGATCAACAGGAGTTTTGATTGTTTTCTCTGCATTGTAAGAATGTGTGTATAGTTTGAACATTATCTGAAGTAAACTATGATATGCGCTTATAGGAGGAGAAATATGAGCCCAGGAACTGTGATGAGTTGTTGTTTGGTGCTGGTGGGTGACATACTCAAATAGTGATTGAGTGAGTGTGTTCTTATGAGTATGGAAATAAGACAGTTTGTGTTCTTGGACGCGTAGGTTTTGTTTGTGTCTGACTCATATTTTACTAGTTCTAGTCAGAGGACAGAGCAGGATGGTTTTCTGTTGTGGGCCTTTGGTGGGAAGGTTTTGCTTGTTGAGTCTTCGGCTTCCAGGTACATTTAAGGCCAGTGGTTGATTTGTGGCTCACAGAGTCCAAATAGGTGTAGATTGCTCATCTACCTAATCTGTTGCAGTGTAGGTTTCCCTAACAACCTTGGCTGGAATTATTGATAATTATGATTAATAATGTATTAATATAACTATCAATACGTCTGAGTTTATAATAGTTAACAAACAGGTGACCATCTGGCCTCCATCAGAAATCTTTTGCCAAACATATTCAGTATCTTATTAAGAGATCAATTCAAGACCACCTGACACATAATAAAAAATAAACACAAACAACTTCTCACATAGACAATAAACTGGACTGGTCGAAGAACACACACACTGTCTACAAAAAGGGTCAGAACAGACTGTACTTCCTCAGGAGGCTCAGATCTTTCAACGTCTGCAGGACCATGCTGCAGATGTTCTACCACTCTGTGGTCGCCAGGGCCATCTTCTACGCTGTCGTGTGCTGGGGCAGCCGGCTGAGGACGACTGACACCAACAGACTCAACAAGCTCGTCAGGAGAGCTGGCTCTGTCCTGGGACTGGAACTGGAGTCTGTGGTGGAGGTGTAAGAGAGGAGGATGCTGAGGAATCTCCTCAGCATCAAGGACAACACCTCCCACCCCCTACATGCCACGCTGACGGCCTGTCAGAGCACCTTCAGCCGGAGACTGAGACCACCGAGAGTCACCACAGAACGCCACAGGAGGTCTTTCTTACCTGTGGCAATCAAACTGTACAATTCCTCTTCCATCTGCAGGAGGGATAGATAGTAGTGTGGTTATTGTTATGTGGTGATTGTGTACTGTACTGTGTTGTATGAGAGATGAGTGTGTCGTGTTAATTGTTAATTGATACTCTGTAACCCAGGCAATACTATTTCCTCCGGGATCATTAAAGTCTATCTTGTCTTATCTTATCTTATCTTATCTTATCTTATCTTAAATACTGAAATGTATTCATCAATAAAACAAAACCTTAGAGGTCATCAAGAAAGCAAATAATTTTGATCTGGATTGAGTCAACTGAACACATTATAACATTCACAGCATAAAATCCACAACTTTTTAAAACAACAGTAGATTTAGTGGGTCAACAACGCTTTAACAAACAAATGAACAATTACTAAATTACTCATAACCAGATACCTTTGTAGTGACTGTGTAGTGACTCAGTTTTCAATTCACAACACATGTTTTTACAATCGCACATTCATGTCAATTTTATTCTATTTATCAAATTGTTGATTCGGTTTATTTATTCAAATTAGTTTGAAAATTTTTCAAAGTTCAGCAGATTGATTGCAGCCTTACTTCCACCAGGCTGTAGTGACACTTGAGAGAATAAACTCACTTTGACAAGAAGAAACCTCCAGCAGAACCAAAACCTGAATCTGATGCTCTGATAGTGCATGTAAGGTCATTCCACCAGCAAAGAACCGCAAATGAGAAGAGTTTAGATTGACCTGCACTTTGGTCGCGTTAGTTGGCGCTCCTTGGAGGAACGGAGCGGGGGGGGAGTGATGAAAGGCTTTAAGAGGGTGTTGAGGTAGATGGGCGCTGATCCATCAAACACTCTGTATGCCAGCATTACTGATTTAAATTTGATATGTGCAGCTAAGGGAAGCCAACGGATTTCAGTGAAAAGGGGTGTGACATGGGCTCGCTTTGGCTGGTTGACAACCAAGCGTGCTGCAGCATTCTGGATCATCTGTAGCGGTCTCACAGCACAAGCTGGAACACCTGTTAGGAGGTTGTTGCAGTAATCAAGGCGGGAAATGACCAAGGTCTGAACTAGGAGCTATGTCTTACAACCTTAGTGGGTGCCACAGATAGGGAGTCTAACCTGTTGCTGATGTTGTGGTGAATAGTTTCCTTTGCTGGGATGACAAGCAGTTCAGTTTTGGAGAGGTTCAGTTGGAGGTGGTGTTCTTTCATCCATGCAGATATGTCAGAAAGACAGGCTGAGATTCACGTCGGACTGAGAGGTCATCTGGAGGAAAGGACAGATAGAGCTACGTATCATTCAATAGCAGTGATAGGGGAAGCCGTGCGAATGGATGATTAGGCCCAGTGAAGTAGTGTACATGGCAAAGAGGAGGGGCCCCAAAACTGAGCCTTGGGGCACCCCTGTGGTGAGGTGATGTCGAGTCAATGTTTGGCCTTGCCATGCCACCTTGAAGGATTGTCCGGTGAGGTAGGATTCAAACCAGGAGTGTGCACTGCCCTCAATGCCCATGTCAGCCAGCTTGGAAAGTAGGATGCTGTGGTTTACAGAATCAAATGCAGCTGAGAGGTCCAGTAGGATGAGAACTGATAATTGGCCTGGATTCCGTTACTGACAGGAGTGCTGTTTCCGTGGAGTGACCGCTCTTAAAGCCTGATTGGTTAGGGAGAGGAACGTCGTCACCTACTTTGAGACAGCTCTTTCGATGATTTTAGACAGGAAAGGGAGTAGGGAGACCGGTCGGTAGTTCTCCACTTGGGTGGGGGCTAGGGAGGGTTTTTTGAGTAAGGGATTTACCTGGGCTTGTTCAAAGGCGATGGGGAATGATCCAGTAGATAGTGAAGCATTGATCACGTGAGTGGCTGCTGTCACTATGGTTGGAGCTATGACTTGTGGTGGGAATAGGATCCATAGGGCAAGATGTAGGACAGCTGCTTGTGAGAAGGTTTCATACCTTATCCTCGGTGAGAGGGGTAAATAAAGAAAAGGAAGCAGTGGGTTCAGCGGCGCTCGGAGGAAGGACCAGTGAGGAAGGGTGAGCTGTGGTCTGTGTAGCGGGGTCTGAGAACTGACTGCTGATCGCTGCCACCTTGCCGGTAAAGAAGTTATCAAAGGAATGTGCCGTGAGGTTGGTTGCAGGAGGAGGAGGTGGTGGGTTTAACAGAGACTTGAAAGTAGAAAATAGCTTCCGGGTGTCGGTAGCGCTGTGGATCTTGTCCTGAAAGAACTCCTTCTTTGCAGTGGCGACGCTTGAGGAGAAGGATGAGAGCAGCGTTCGGAAGTGTGACAGATCAGATGGGTCCTTTGATTTGTGCCATCTTCTCTCCGCAGCTCTGAAGTTTGTGGTCATCAATCTAAGGTAGTCGGTCAGCCATGAGTGTGACTGCATGGGTCTTGCAGGTTTGGTGGTCAGTGGGCACAAGCGGTCCAAACAGGAACTCAGTGTTGAGGAGAGGGACTCTGTGGCATCACTCACCTCCAGAGGTTACAAGTGCAGAGAAGTGGGCAGGAGACAAGTTGCGGAGATTGCGTCGAAAGGAGACAGTGGGTGGGTGTGCATTGGGTAGTTGATGGAGACAAACATCAAGCTGAATAAAGTAGTGGTCTGAGAGGTGTAGAGGAGTAACTTTAAGTGAGTTGGTCATGCAGTGTCTGCTTAAAACAAGATCAAGTACTTTACTGGCCCTGTGAGTTGGGGGGGCTGCATACCCACTGGAGATCAAACGAGTGAGTCAGTGAGAAGAAATCTGCGGCATTTTGAGTGTCAAAGTGAATGTTCATATCACCAAGGACATGCAGAGGACAGTCATGCTTGGGGATGCAGGAGAGCAGGGATTCTAGATCTTATAAGAAGTCACCCAATTGACCCAGAGGGCGATATACAACAACCACATACATTTCAACAAGTGCCGTCATCAGGGCGGCGTGGAGACTCTTGAGCTGAAATGGGTATAAGTCCATTTGTTGGATATCAGTAGCCTCGTACCACCTCCGCTTTTTCCAGGCCGTGGTGTGTGAGAGAATGTGTAGTTGGTGGAGAGTGTAGTCGGTGTGGCGCTGTTTTCTGGTTTGATCGAAGTTTCTGTGCGGTAAAGGATGTCCAGTGAGAGATGGTTTGCATGAATTTATTGGTTTTGGATGTCCAACAGAGACGGGAGAAAACAGAAAACAAAAAAAGAAGTGAAGGAACGGATCTAAGTGTGTTTTGCCTGGACAATCCGTTTTAAACTAGAGAGCCACTGAACAACCCGCACTGAGCCACTTTGATTCATAGAACCTTTTACAGGTTGATGCTAGTTTTACAGGAATGACAATAAATGAAATAAAATAAATGAAAACAAGACCCACTGTGGACATTTTAATAACAAACCAACTTCTAATTACGATTCAAGGGAAGCTGTTCTATGGAAAACGGGCAAAAGGAAACCAAAGTCATTAGGACTGATTTAATGCTCTACAACCAAGAATATATCATTTAATTATTAAGTATTTTATTGCATTGTGAAGATAATGCCAGTCACTGAGTATTGTTTGTTTATATTCAAATTAATTTAGAATCTCTCTATAATTTAGAATCTCAATTTGACTGGAAATGTCCACTACAGATCATTATTGTCGCATGTTTCATGACATTCAAGCCTGATTATGTTGTAGCAAATGAATCAGATCCTTCTCTCACTGGAGCATATTTCCTAAATCATACCTCATGATAAGATCCATGTTGGGTCACGGGACCCTGGCTCCTAATGATAAAGCTCATCTTATAAAGCGTCATAATGACTATACCTGAAATCTCACGATCTTGTCTTGCTGGAGAACTTAGAAAGGCTCTAGATTCTCAGTTAAAGTGCTTAATGGCGCTTAATCACATTAAGGCTCCATGTGCGATGAAAGAATCTCATTCATAGAGACCCAAAACCTTAATGCCAGTAGCCTTACTCATTCTGCCAAACGCCAAAGATATGGGTAATTTGCATATCGTATCTCAAATATGGCTGATGAACTTTTAGTTTTGATGCATTTCATATCTAATTCTGCATGTTATGGAAATACTCTACAGCAGAGATCATTATTTTATGGCCCTCAGGCATGAAAGCTCAATCTATCTGGGCCTCAAAGTATTCAATTATTAATGTTATATACAATCTGTTTCAGGAGTCAGTTAGAACTAGGGGCTTATTATGACAGTGTTAATAAATCAGAGCACAGTGCCAGCATTCAGTGAAGCTGTTAAGTTAGGGCTGAACTGTTGAGCTGCAGGAAGACTTGTTGTACCAGTAGGTGAGTCACTGGAATGAGGTGGTTTTACATTAGTAGCCTAAAGCAGATCTAGTGTGCATAGCTAGTAAAAGGACCAAATCCGTTTATGTAGAGCAGGAGTACCCTGCAGACTCAGATTGGGAACTAGTAATGGCAAAAGTATCACATAATAGGACTGCCTCTTTTGTAACTGTGCTAATAATACTTAAAACCTGAAGAGGAAATTTTCACCACCCTGAAACACAAGATTTCATTACTTCATCATCATCATTTCTAAAGTGGTTTAGCAGAAACCACATCTGAATCCAACACAGTAATGAAAACATTCAACTACAGTGTTAGGTTTCTGTTGTCTGTGTGTGTGAGTGAGAGCTCGGCCACTCAGAAATGATCTTCACTGGAGAGGGTCCTCATCTACCAACCTGTCCACATCAGCACTACATGCTTACCTCATCAGCCCGGGGGTGTTAAAAGGAGCTGCACAGCCTTTATTCCTTGCCGGAGGATTAGCTTAAAACATAATCTCAACCAACCTCTCGCTTCTATTAGATCTTTGGAACTTCCCTCTAAGGAACCTGTTTTTATTTCTGTGTTTTTTGTGAATGTTTCCAAGTCTCTTATTACTCTCAACTCCTCACCTGCTCCCACACACTCCAGGTTATGGATATTCTTTCCCACCTGTTATCACTGCATAACTCACACTTACCAAACTAATCCAGTCCCTTCAGCAGGACATTTCTAGCAGCTCTCTTCATTACAGAAGATCCTGCGTTCCCATCAAGAAGTTTTTTCCAGCCGCTCATCTGAACATTTATTTATCACTGAAAATAAACTGTTATCAAGTCTTGTAGTATTGATTCTGCATGTGGCCCATCATGACAGACAAGGCTCAGAACACTTGAGTGAATTAAAAACTCAATACACACATGATAAAACAAAGCAGATAAACAGATAAAATTAATACCAATAAAAGTAGAATAAAATCAAGTCTCATCTGGTTTGAAGGCTAACAAGTTAAAGTAAGTTGTTAGATATATTTGTCATGGTCATGGTGTTTTGTTTTCTGTTTGGTTTGTTGTAGTTTACTGAGTTGTTTTCTGTATTCTTGTTTTCCACTCCAGTTCCACTGCTCTCGTTCTTTCTGTCTCTCTCTCTATCTATGTGCGTTTTCCCTCAGCCTGAGTCTCATTATCATTTGCACCTGCTTCTAATTATCTGGTTATTTTCTCCAGTACTCCACCTCCTTCCCCTCAGTTTTTAAGCCTGGTTTCCTCATTCACTCACCGCTGGATTGTACACTGCCTTAACTCTCGTCATTCCCCTGTTCTCCTTCCGTGTTCCGGTTCTCCTCCCTTCCCAGTAAATTCCCCCTTCTGCTCGCCTGGCTCTCTGTGCTGGTCTCTCTCCCCTTTTGTGTCCTTCATGCTCCTCCGTTTGTTTATTTATCTATCGGTGATTGTTTGTTTGTTGCCCTAATTTTGCTCACGCTCCTCACAGTTGTTTATTTTTTGGTTTGTTTGTTGTTTCTACCTGTTCTCCTGCCTTTATATATGGCATGCAGGCAGATGGTCACAGATTTTTGTCTACCTGATCCTAACTATGCTTTTGGTAATGTCCTGCGTGTGGCCCACAGTGTTCCACGATTGGTTCCAGAGTGACACCAGCTCAGAATCAACCCGAACTGATGAACGTCTGTCTGCAGCTCAAAACAGGATTATCAGAGAGTTTCCAGCATTCTAGTTGTTGGACTTTGCTCCTACCTAAAACGTTGGTGGATGTAATGATTATAAAATATTCATCAGTAAAGTTTGTATCCAAATCTGGTCTTCAGTAATCTGTTAGGCCGCAGCTGAAAAGCCATTGACCTGAATCTCTACATGCAGAGTAACACAGACGACTTTCATCCTGGTCTGGACTTTTTCTACACTAGCAAAGAACATCTAGTTAAATGAAGAAAGTGACACATGCAAGCATGAATGGTATATTGCATTAAGACAGATTTCTGTTTAAGCACTGAAAGTCTAATGATCTGAGTTTTGACTCAGTGCAGAAGCTCTATTGCTGAATCATAATGGCAATGAAAGGTATATAAATGTATATTCCCAAGGATGATTTTAATGATGGTGAATGTGCTGGCAAGCTGCAGAATGGCTTGCAATTGACAAAATTGCCCTCATTCACATCCAAACGTGCTGTGATGAGAATATATGAGCATGACTGTGAGGAACATCATCAATATTTACAGATCACATGTTTGGGTTGGAAGTTAGCAGGGTCATCTTTGCAGAAGAACACAAACAAATTAAAACACTCCATAAGCTCAGCTTTATAAAAAAAAGCAGAACAAATAAACACTCAAAGATGTTCTTGTAAATTATGTTTGAATGCACCTGACCCAGCCATTTCCCGCAGGAAGAAACTGAAAATAAACCAAAGCAATGTTGGTCTGAAAACATTTCAAAATCTTCCTCTGACACTTGGGTGTAAAACTATGCTGTGTTTTCATATAAATCCTCTTCCAAGGGATAAAATATTGTTTTGCTTTGTATTCAAAACGTTTTAAAGCATTTAAAACAAGAACGTCCTGCTTTTTCTGCCTGATCATCCGTTACTTTGTTTGAAATGTAAAGTGTATACAGCGAATGAAAGATGTGTAAAAGCTTTTAGAATCAGAGGCATGAACTTAACACCTGCTCTGTTTGCTATAAATATAGAAGGTTCTCTCACCTTTCTGCTTTCTGCCTCCTTATCAACGTGTTTTTTCTCTGCCTGTGATGTTTTACATATTTACATCTTGACACTAGGTTTTCCTGCTCAAGTCTCAGAAAACAAAAGGAGTTTGAAGCTTTAGGTCAACTTAAAATCTGCCATCTTATAGTCAGAGACTATTTTTTGCAAACTCTGTAGACGTAGATCTGTGTGAGGACTTGCTGGAGTTATTTGTTCTCTGCTGAATTCCTAACTAGGTTAATTTGGGTGTACATCCAATTCTGGTTCCTAGCAAACAGAGAGATTCTGGCAGGGCTGGTCCAGCATCTAGGATAGATAAGTTCACTTTTAAGGGATAAAGTAATTATGCTGTATTTTCTCTTTTCCATGATAACTGAAGCAGGTTGGGACAGTGAGCAGTCCCGATCTGAAGGTTGTATCTAGGAATGCATAATTTCTTCTCACAAGAAGAAATGTGACACAAGTCTAACTCTAATTAAATTGATATAAAGTCAAAGATTTAAAGAAAAATAAGAAAATATCTAAAGGCCTGACACAGAAAAGTAGCAACATCAGAGAGAGAGAGACCATCTAGTGTGACAGAGACATTATTGATTAATTCACCATAGAGCAATTTCACAGAAGCAAAGATTCAGCTGGGGTTAAAGAATTCTAGCAAAGAGACATAAAGCTAAAGAGATGAAGAAAGATTGTTTTTCAGTTGTGTTATTGATTAACTAATCTTACTGCTTGGCATAATCTTAGCATCATTTCAAAGGCTGCTTGTTCTCGCCGGCTGGAAATCAATTGCTCTTACAGTACTGTGATCTCCTGTCTCTCTCACTCTCCATAAAAATAATAATCCGATAATAACCAAGATTCACCTTCTGGCCTCCACTACTGACGAGACCAAAATCCTCCTCGACTCCAGTCGTTCGCAGGACACAGACTTGGACAGCTGTCAGTGGAAAACCAAAAATGAAGCTTCCTCCTCCTCAAACAACTATCCCACTACAGAACAGATTTGTACCACTACAGAAATCTAGTTCTCCACTTGATCACCAGGATGAAGTCTCTTCACACAGCAAGGTAAACCGAAAAAGCAAATCAGAAAGTAAAATGCTAAGAGGGAAGCTAATGCCTGGTCCTGAGACTCTGATTGTTGGTGATGCAGCGGTGAAAGATTTAAGATACGTGTGTGGGAAACGTACAAAAATACTGTACTTTCCAAAGGTCATGGTATCAGATGTGAGAGACAATATTGTGGAAATTCTGGCTGAACATCCAACTGTTAAGACCCTTGTTCTACACCTGGGATCTAACGACACTATGAAACGGCAGTCTGAGGTTCTGAAACAGGACTTCAAGAAGCTATTAGATCCAGTTAATAATTTGGATGCTGACGTGTTTATCAGTGGCCCTCTACCACCAATGAGAGGTGATGAGAGGTTCAGCAGGCTGTTCAGCCTGAACAAATGGCTGTCAGGTGTGTGGGCCACTTACACCTTTAGTTATATTGACAATTTCCGTTTTTTCTGGGACCGCAGACATTATTTTAAGGCAGATGGTCTCCACCTCAATAGATCTGGAGTCAGGCTGTTTGCAGCTAATCTATTTTATGTTTTGAGTTCGCATTCTGCTCCAGCGACCAAGGACAGAACAAAGCGAAAACATGAAGATAAGGATAAGGATGTGACGCAGCCCAGAGATTTCACGGAGACGGCAGCACCCCAGCCCCCACCTGCGCCTCCATATGACGTCCTCCTGGAGCTCTCTGAGATACAGCCTCCACTAAAAGGCAGGAATGAGGACCCTCCCTCATCAACTTCCTCGTCACCATCTCTTCCTCTTTTGGATTTTACTGAACAGATGAAGGAGCTCGTTAGTGTTGCCACCAGGATGACCCCATGCCCCAGTCCTCTCCTGTCCCGTCGTCCTGCAACTCCTCCCCCAACACAAACTCTTTTTGTGAACTCCATCTCCAGTGTACAGAGAGTCCTGCGAGTGAGTCATTTGAAACAACTGCTAGATGAATGATATGCATCGGGTCCAGGCAGCAGTACTGCATGTACCCGTGGCTCATTCCAGGATAAGCCGTGGCCCAATGTGGAAGTACCTTCCTTCATCCCTGTAGTAATACGTAACACAAAAACAATTAGTCAGCCATCAAAACAGTCCAAAACAGTCTGTACACATCTCAAATCTTGTGTTCACTGCTTGTCAGCCACAGTCAGCAAACAACAGTAACACGCTGAAACTCGCTGTACTAAATGTCAGATCTTTGGCATACAAAACCTTTCTGATTAATGATTTGATATCATATCATAACCTTGATTTCATGTTTTTAACCGAGACATGGCTCGATTAAAACACAGCTGATACAGTCCTGATTGAAGCTAGTCCACCTCACTTCAATTTTTTATCTGAAACATGTCAAAACCAGAGGGGTGGGGGGGTTTGTGCCATATTCAGGGAAAATATACCCATCCATAAATTAGCATTTGGGGTCTTTTCGTCATTTGAGTATGAATCATTCAAAATGGATACAAAACAATCTTCCATTCTTTGTATTACCATCTACAAACCTCCAAGGAACTGTTTTATTGATGATTTTACTGAACTACTTTAAATTGTATGCACTAATTTTGACTGTTTGGTCATAACAGGGGACCTGAATGTGCACATGGATGCAGCCCACGGTAAACAATGTAAAGAACTCACTGCTGTCCTTGAGATGTTTGGTCTAACTCAGCATGTGAACAAGCCTACACACAACAGAGGACACACTCTAGATGTGCTTATCTCAAAGGGTGTTGTTATTATAAATGTGGGTGTTGTGGATGTCGCTTTGTCTGATCATTTTTGTGTTTTCTTTGACCTTTTTGTTACACCCAAGCTAACAGCTGGCCCTACAGTTACTCAAGGAAGACTTATTGATGACAACACAGGGATTCAGATATGATAAGGTTTGAAAATGCTCCGTGTTCTAATGTTGATGATATGTTAAACTCTTACACATCAAGTGTCTTGAAGGTTATGGATGCCATTGCTCCTGTCAAGGTTAAAATGGTTGAAAGTACACAAAAGGCACCATGGAGAAAAGAGGTCTCGGTCAGGGCACAGAAAAGGGAGTGCCGGAGAGCCGAATGGAAATGGCGTAAATCAAAGCTCCAGGTTAATTTTGAAATCTCAAAAGAAAAGTTGTGTGTGTTCAACCAGACTTTCAAAATCTGCAGAAACAACTCTCGTCTCCTCTTTGCTACAGTAAGCAGATTAACAAACCTTCCAGGTCTCGATCCCCTTGGAACTGATTTCTACATCCAAATGTCAGGAGTTTGCCGTATTCTTTAATGACAAAGTTCAAGACATTAAAAATGCAATTGTTTTCACAACAGAAATAGCTCCTCTACCCCCAGTTAGACATTTGGAGCTGACACATTTCACACATGTCTCAGATAAAACAGTTGAATAGATCATCTGTAGCCTGAGTCCATTTACTTGCTGCCTGGATGAGTTACCCACTAGATTCCTAAAGTCTGTGCTGAGCAGTTTGGTTCCACAACTCGCTCAGTTAGTCAATATCTCACTTCAGACTGGAGTATTCCCAAAGGCCTTGAGAACTGCTGTTATTAAGCCTCTCCTAAAGAAGAGCAGTCTGGATGCCACAGTACTGAATAACTACCGGCCCATATCAAACCTGCCATTCCTAGGAAAAGTGCTGGAAAAAGTTGTATACCAACAGCTGAGTGACTTTCTCCTGTCTAACAATGTGTTTGATTCTTTCCAGTCAGGCTTTAGGCCCCACCATAGCACTGAGACAGCTTTGATCAAGCTGACAAACGACATCCGCCTAAACTCAGATGCAGGCAAAGTCTCTGTCCTAGTTCTGCTGGACCTGACCGCCGCCTTTGATACAGTTGACCATGTGATTTTATTACAGAGGTTAAAAGAGTGGTACAGTATATCTGCCTTTTCACTCCATGCTGATGTTTTCAAGACTCAGTCATTTTCTGGTAGTTTGATTCTTTCATTAGTCGGAAAGAGATTAGTATCGTATTAAAGGACGCCCTTGATGTTACAAAAATGATTAACACTCGAGCGACGAGTGACTGTCACCCTGTTTCTCTTATACGGCTCTGGTGATGAGATAATGAACTGGACCTCTTAGAGCCCTAGCAGACCTTTGAAATGGCTTCTGCTGGAGAACCTGCATGAATCATCAAACAAACAACCACTTCTCCTGAGAGGTGGTAACAGCATGGGAGATGGAACTGGGTGGGTGAGATATGAAACTGTTAAAGAATTGGTTAAGCTCATTCACCCGCCTTGTCTAATGCAACCTGAGTTTTTTTAGGTGATCTTTCCATCCCTGAGTTTCCGTCTTAGTTCCTTCGGGACAGTTCTGAACTCCTCCTTGTTTCCTGATCTAAAGGCTTTCTATCTCTCCTTGATGAGGCCCTTTATTTCAAGACTGATCCATGGTTTGTTGTTGAAGAAACACTGTACCTTTTTGATGGTCAGTTTTTTCCACACAGCAGTTTGTGTAGTCCAGTGGTACCCAATACATTGATTGCAATCGACAGGTCTATCCCACGGCATTAAAGGAAGTAGATGGCCACATCCATCCTTCCCCTTTATCACGTTTTTAAGGTTTCTGACCCACATGAACCAGAGGACTCTCAGGAGTAGAGTAATGAAATACATAGTTTATTGAATGTTTTGGGTCTTGGGATCTGAATACTGGATAACGGCAGGAAATGGCAGGGTCGACAGGAAACAGCAGGAGTGACAGGAAACTGCAGGAATGAAGCGGGAGACAGGAAGCTTCTGGAGGTTGAGGACAGAGACGGTGAGCAGTAGCAGAGGTTAGATAATTTTACTGGAGTTCTTACTTTAGCTGAAGATGGTGACGCCTGGGAGATTTGAGTGGGCTGAAAGTCTCGTGTGCAAGTTCAGAGAAAACAGTTGGCCAGGGCGTTCACGGAGGGCTGGATGGTTGAGGCTGGAGCTGGCAGATTGAGCTGAGCAGATGAGGAACCGGGACCAGAGTTGCTTGAGATGACGAGAGAGCTTCTACAGGGAGAGGTGAGTATGAAAGAGTTAAGACGGGAGAACCTGAGTGAGCACATGAAAATTACTACGTTCCCAAACGCAAAAACTTGAGTCAGGGTAGTACAAAAAGCAATGAGGAAAAACTGTGAAAACACTTTGCTAGAAACAGCTAAAGATAATAGAAACTTGGTACTGAGGAACTGCAGTGGTTACCAGTTGCAACACTCAGGCGATGAGTAACTGATCCACAGCTCCTCTAGTACTGCTCAGGCTCATCAGCTGATGGAGAGCACCTGGAGTAATGCACCAGCCCAGGTGGAGCTCTGGCGATTTAATGCATTTAATGCGATGCATTTAAGTATGCATGTGTAACCCAGGTCTAAATAGACATTGGTAATTAAATGGTTAATTAATAGAATAAATAGCAAAAATAATTTCCTCATTTAAATAATTTACTTTGGTGATATCAAAAACGTCTGATATAGATAAATATAATTTAAAAAAGCATTCGTTCATGGTTTTGGTAATTTATTCTATCATTGGTTGAAGTGACAAGGCCATATCAGCCAATCACAGCGCTGGCAGTCGTTGTTTTCCAGAGAGTTCTCGTGCAGAGTTGAGGAAGCAGGAAGAGCCGAATCCACGTTTGTTTGGAGCTCCAGTGACAGAAAAAAAAGAGCTTGGGGTCTAAGTGTATTTGACGATTTATTTTGCTTTTGTAAGTGTTTTGTTTTGCCTTCAGTCTATATTGGATAGACTGTGGTTTTGTATTACTTGTTGAGTTACTGACAAGAATCACGGAGATAAAGTTTGCTTTTGAAGATCAAGCATTCATCGCGTAATCGAGGAAGCGATATGGCGAGCCACCCGAGATAAGAGCAACCTTGAACTGTGTGTTGTACGTCGAAAGACACAGCTTCTTTTCAGTTCTGGGAGAGTGGACACCGAATTGAAAGGGCGATTGCTTCAACCTTCCCTTTCCCATTCCCTGTGGAGAATCTATCACCAACCATGGTAAGACTGCGCCATTTTAAGCCGTTATTCTTCTACCTTCTGGGTCACATGAGCAGTGCATGGACTGCTCTGCGCTGCTATGTGTGAAAGAAAACGTCTCCCTTTCATTTGCTGAAGGACTGTTTAGCATTAAGAACTCAATTTAATGGACATTGATACAGTCAACCATTTATCTTTCATGTTTATGTACATACTTTTAATGTGTTTAACTGTAAGGTTGATTACTTCTGCATTTACTCGTGTTAACTTTCTCATGTGGGCTTAGTGAGATGCCCTGTGGTTTTTTTGGTTGTAATAACCTATTGATATAGGGTAATACCAAATGCAGTTGATTCAGTTATAACTAAAACAGGCCTAAGTTGATTAACATTTAAGATGTATAATTAAAGGAACTATCAAATAACTTGAAACCAAAAAGATAACAACTGAACTAGAATACTAATAAGAGCTCAACTGAGATGCTAATTACTGAAACTAAATAAGTTGAAGTGAACTAAAGGATTGAAGAATTCATTAAGGTTTTCTTACTTAAAGGGTAACTGAGTAAACCTCAGATTCTTCTTTGAATTCATATTGCACTTATGAAATAATTTTTCTATGTTGTATGTTTGTATGTATAATGTCTTGAAGGATCCTATGTCTTAATAATGCCATTATACTACTTTCTTTTTCTCTATTTGATAAAGCCACCAATTCTAAACTTAACTTTTGGCCTGTGGTGTTTTCTCTGTTTTCTCATGTCAATTATTATTTTAACTAATTACTGCTTTTCCTACGAACTTAGTTCTGGTCCATCATCAACAATTTATATTTAATGTTGCAGTTAGTGCTACACATGTGTATTGTAAAATAAAATACAATAAATGTGTTTTTTTTGTGGGCAGATCCCTTAGGATCTGTCATTTTTTAAGTATCTCGCAAGCTGGAAAACTTTGGGCACCCCTGGCATAGTCTGTAATGTTGTCTATGATGGTGTCCCCCCCCATTAGGATCACAGAGCTCTTCCCACAAAGTGAAGATGAAACATTCCCTCACAACTTCTCTGTACGTGTCACAGCTGGTTTGGTCGCACGTCCGGATGGTGTCAGCTCCTGAGCTGCTGCATAGATCAGTTATGTGGCATCATGGGGGTTTTGTTTTAAAATGAGACTGCAGCTGAAAATGACCCACAACTGTGAAAGACCTCCTGTACGGCTCTAGTGCCAAGGACCAAACATGTCAAAGAACTCTGCAGCTTTAGGCCGGAAGCCCTGATGTCACATATGATGAAGACCCTGGAGAGACCCATCATCAAACAGCTTTTCCTCTTGTTATTTTCTCTCCAACTTTTTTTGGTGTTCTGCATTCCTTTGAAAATTTAAATACTTCTGTAGCTACTTTAAACATTAAATCGACAGGAAATCAGGGGGAAAGAAACTGGGAAGACTTGGAGTAAATTGCCTGAGACTAGGAAGTGAACAACCACATTAAGGACAATAGCCTTTACACATGGTGCAAATGTTCTGTCAAGTGAGCCACCCAGTGCCAGAGCCATCAACATATTATCAGCACTTTAACCTGACAATCAGTTTGCTCTCATTTGTAAAACAATATATACGTTCATATATGACCAAGCACATTAATTTGTTAGAAACTTCCTTACCTGAACAGGATTTTTCTGAGACAATTCTAACATGCTCCTGTTGAAATGGCTGAAACATTAATCACACTTACCGCTTTGTTCCTTTGTTTTAATGAGGCTTTCTTTATTAAAACAAATAAACACTAAATGGACAAGCATAGAAAATAAGGATGGAGATGAGCTGCCTTTAAACACAAACTCATCATTACAAACCCAGCTCATCATTACAAGAGCACTGCCTAAAAAGTGAGTAGCATCCATCAGCTTATCACTAAGCGCCTAATGAGCATCAGGGTACTTAGTCAGCTTCAACACAATCTGCCCCCTTATTTGTCTCGGAGCTGAAGGCCTGTCTGTTAATTTTAAGGCAAATGTTTAACAAGTACACGGACACAGGGCTTGAATTCCTTAACAACACCCACTGATAGATACACACCTTAATTAGAAATGAAGCTGATAAAATATTCCCAAGAAAGAAAACATATATTTAATAAATAAAGTTTTTTTTGTGAAACTTTTACTTACATTCAGCATGTTGCCTTTAAATGAATTAATTGCTATTTTAAACCACTGGGTGTCACACTAGAGGATCTGAAGCTTAATTAAAGAGAAATTAGGCATAATCTAAAGTGAAACACTTCAAGACCCTGGCATAAAAAACAAAAAAAGTTTAGACTCTTCTTCGCAAGTCAATGACTCGATGCAATCTGCTGGGGATCCTTAGATTGGAAACTCTTTCAAACTGACTTGTTTATAATGTATCTTTGATTTTAATTGATTTTCTGTGAAGTGCCTTGAGACGACACCTGTTGTAAATTGCCGCTATATAAATAAACTGATTCTTGATTCTTGATTCTTTACACTGTCAGAATGTTTGGATACAAAATGTAATTAATTGGAGCAAAGAAAATGTAAAACTCTAGCTTTCAAACACTACTGGGCTGCTTGGAAAAGTGATTAGTGAGTTATGGTTAGTGAGTTAATTAAGAATAAACCTACTGAGTGATATTAGTTGCCACTCGTGTCAAAAATGTATTCAAAAAATTTCCTCCTCCACTTGTGTCATCTCAAGGCATTTTACAACATAATTCATTTCAATCTAATGATGCATCTATAAACTATCTAATCCCTCAGTACTTTAGTGATTAATGAAGGATTTATCCTAACCCTAAACATTGTGTGTCTTCAAGAGCTTTTTTCACTATGTTTAAAGAAGTATTTCCTATTATTATTACAACCATTTTGGATATGATTAATTTCATTAGTGAAATGGTTATGTACCAGAGGCTCTTAAGGTAGCTGTAATAAAACCCCTACTTAAGAAACCATCTCTTGATCAAGAAGACTTAATAAATTACAGACCCATATCTAATCTTCCTTTTTTATCTAAAATCTTTGAAAACATTTTTGCTAATCAACTGAGAGAGCATTTGAGGAATAATGACCTATTTGAAGAATTTCAGTCAGGTTTCAGAGCTCATCGTAGCACTGAGACAGCTCTCCTTAAAGTTACTAATGATATTCTCATGGCCTCAGACAATGGGCTCGTGTCTATTCTAGTTTTGTTAGATCTCAGTGCTGCTTTTGACACAGTCAATCACAATATCCTCATTGAGAGGCTCGAACACACTGTGGGGATCAAGGGAACAGCACTAGGCTGGTTTAAATCGCATTTGTCTGATAGATGCCAGTTTGTTCATCTAAATGACAAATCTTCTCCGCATTGTAAGGTTACTTGTGGAGTACCACAGGGTTCTGTATTTGGCCCAATTCTATTTACTATATACATGCTCCCTATTGATAAAATCATCAGACAGCATGGTGTTAATTTCCACTGTTATGCTGATGATACACAACTGTATTCATCTATCAATCCTGATGAATCCAGTCAGTTTGGTAGATTACAGGCGTGTCTAGATGACATAAAAATGTGGATGACTTTAAACTTTCTGCCGTTGAACTCTGAAAAGACAGAAAATGTTATCTTTGGACCAGAACCTCTAAACGAAATTGCTTAGTCAGCCACTTGACCTGGATAGAATCAAATTGGCATCTGGTAACGATGTAAAGAACCTTGGTGTTATTTTTATTCAGGATCTTTCAAGTCCCATATAAAACAGGTCTGTAAGATTTCCTTCTTTCACCACAGTAATATAGCAAAAATTAGAAATATTCTCTCTAGGACAGATGCTGAAAAACTAGTCCATGCATTTGTTACTTCAAGGCTGGACTATTGTAACTCTTTATTAGCAGGAAGTTCACAAAATGCAGTTAAAAGTCTTCAGTTGGTCCAAAACACTGCAGCAAGAGTTCTGATGAAACTGAAACATATCTGCCGAAGTCAGGGACATGGTCTCTGTATACAAAATTAAATACAAGCTGAATGTGATGCTTTCTGAGGTAAGTTACTAGAATAGCTTTGTACAAAACCTCAACATTAACTAAATAAGTAAGTACTTTAACAAAATAATACACGAACACAATGCTTTATTCAGAAAAGATGGCTGTTGAAAATCTAATTGTAAACCACATTAAGTGACCTAATTAACAGTAATAAAATAATCTATAAATTCTTTAATTAAATTCAAAAAGCACTTTTGTATAATAAAAAAAGATTTAGCCTGCAGGCACTTTACAGAACAAATTTCTGTTCAATCGTACATTTCAACTGTTTCAAGTTATAGAACATTACAGTAAGCTCAGTTAATATCCTCAATTAGTAGTTTAAAACTTTTATTTCCACGGACACCCAGCCAAGCATCGAGTCATTTACTAGCAGCACTCACAGATAGTGAAAGCAGAAAATGTCATGCATGCTGGGACAATAGAAGAGAGTAAAGTCATCAATATATTCAGAAAAAAAAGGAAAAGCTTACATATAATCTTGATTAAAATGTAAAAAATTTGGATCTTTATTAAATAGTTTTTAACCTAACATTTTGGGTTGGAACACAGGCATCCATAAATGCAATAACTGAAACAAAAGGACTGACAAGGGCAGAGGCAGTGGAAAAAATGAAGAATTGCCGAATGGAGGAGAACTAAGAGAATTCAAGTTATTGAAGCAATATGAACCAAAAAATAAATAGTAATAATAATAATGGTGTCAAAAACATGAAGCTTTTGAAATGATTAATGACTTTATGTTTTACAGTGAGAGAGAGAGGAGTGTCACATGCAGCTTTGTTATTATTTTAAATCTGACTTTTAATAATAATCAACATTTGCCGGTTTTTATTTTATTGTTTTATTCTGCTCGTATTATTTCGCTAGTACAATAGAATAATCAAGTCCAGGTTTGAAGTGTGTATGTTTTGTAGTTTTGAAGCTGGAGAAGCTTAAGTGTGATGCAGAATCTAAAAAGTGCTGAAACTGCCTTTATTAAAGTTTCACAAATCAGAGAAAGGTTTCAGAAATCACAAACCTGGATTTAAATATTCTGCAATCTTCTTAGATTAATCCAGTCCAGGTTTGAAGTGTTTATGTTTTGTAGTTTTTAGCTAGAGAAGATTAAATGTGCCGAAGTTAATGACATTTGAGCGGAATCGCCCTTTAGCCATTTTAGTCGGTAAAATGTAACGAGCTATTCGATTGGCTTGTGTGAAGTTGATTGACAGATTTATCCGCCAATGGTGACGTTTGTTGACCTGCGCCGTCAGATGAGTCTCAAAATTCACAAATGAGAAACAAATTTCTAATCCACATTCAGCAATTCGTGTGACCTGTGGATTTAGATTACAAGTGGAAGTAAAAGTTATATTTGTGAACCAGAATGGGTGCATTTGTGAAACAAGTTGTGTGCATTTCCGAATTTATATCACAAGTTTGCATAAAAAATGTATTTGTGAAACGGAGAGTGTGCATTTGTTGAAACACTGCGTGAGTTCATTCTTTTTGAGACTAATCTGGCCTCATAATCCACTGTGAATCTTTTTGAACTCTTCTATTGTTTTCGTTGCTCTCAGGAAGCATCTGTTTGACATTAGGCTGCCAAGTCACAGCTCCAGGGTTCACTGCATGTATGGGTTGCTTTGGTTTACAGATCAGGGTTTATAGAACCAATTCCTAAAATAGAACGTTTTTCGTTTTCCAGAAAAGTAGCATAAACTAAACACGTGAGGCTTTGGTGGTTCCTAAATAAATTATATGTGCTGAAGATATTGTACAGGACACCCACCATTATCTTAATCCTTAAAGAGAACAAATGTCTCTAAAGTGTATAAAAACATTAATTTACAAAATTTTATCCAATATTACCCCAGAAAAATTGTGGCAGTCATGCCCATGACCAGCAGAAAATGGACTTTTACTCATTGAGAAACTTTCACCATTCATGTGAATATTTAAGTAGTTAGTGAAATTATTGTCTTGGATTCTAGAGTATGTTTTGTGGTTTCTACACAAATTTAATACAATGTAACTGATAAAGATATTTTCTACCCTGACCTGACTGTGTGGGGAAAAAAAGCAGATTTATGTGGAGATGATGTTTATGTTGTGACTAAAGTTGCATGTGAGCATTTAACGTGAGGGGAAGGTGCTAACAGTGGAGATGTGAGTGCGAGGCAATGCAACCGGTGATGCCACACCTGCTAATGAGCTCTGGCACGCTGCCACTGCAGTCATCTCAGGTCTCACAGCTGAACTGAAAGGAAACACAAAGGGACACACAGTGTGGCGGACTGGAAGCAGTTCACAGACTTTGGAGGATTTGATCCTCTGTGACCTTTAGTTCTGCTCCAAGTCGCCTCTCCTCCCTGGTAATCCCTTCGCATCCCTCTGTTCTCTTCACTTCTCACAGTTGATTCTGATTCTCATTTCAGAACATCCAGGAGGAGCTTTACCTGAGCAGTGAAGAAAACAGAAGCACAGTTGAGAGCAGTTGATGGGGATGGGGGGGGTGATAGATCGCAGTCAGTCATTGGATCTGGATGCCATTAAATTGCCCTTCAGTAATGAAGTAATCTCAGTGTTGTTTTAAAAAGGTATGTCACTTACTTTCCTGTATAAACTGTATAAACAGGTTTATAGGACTCCCTTCTTTTAACTCCAGAATATCACCAGAATCAGACTGATGATGAAAAACTAGTCCATGCATTTGTTATTTAATGGCTGGACTGTTGTAACTCTTTATTAGCAGGAAGTTCACAAAATGCAGTTAAAATCCTTCAGTTGGTACAAAATGCTGCAGCAAGAGTTCTGATGAAACTTAAAAGGAGAGATCATATGTCCCCAATTTTAGCTTCCCTTCATTGGCCCCCTGTCAAACTTAGAATAGATTTTAAGATTCTTCTTTTGACATATAAAGTCTTTAACCTTTAAACTTTTTCACTGAACTAGAAGCTAAACTCTTTAATCTTCCAAAGTAGCAGCCTGAACTTGTTTTCTATTGTAAATGAAACCAATCATTGTTTCTATGGCGACAGGTGGAGGCACAAAATACAGCTCTGCTGATAATCTGCTCTGACATGCAGTTTTGGTTAGTCTGAGCAAAAACTGCTTCCTGGTGTGAAAAGGCTCAACTCAGATCATCATCACTCGATGAGGGTGTGGAAAGGTGGTATAAATAACATAAACGCAGAAGAAATTACTCCTTTCGTTTCACATTTTTCTCAGTAAAGGCTGATGAGCATTCCTCTAGAGAGTTGGGGCTGGCCCAGTCTCCTGCAGGCGCATCCTTCACAGCCCCATCATCAGAGGTCAAAAGTCATGTAGAAACTACCAAATGCAAAGCCTCCTCTCAGG
This sequence comes from Orestias chungarensis, assembly GCA_032876305.1. Taxonomy (NCBI): domain Eukaryota; kingdom Metazoa; phylum Chordata; class Actinopteri; order Cyprinodontiformes; family Cyprinodontidae; genus Orestias; species Orestias chungarensis. The sequence continues at coordinate 33,407 of JAVLVB010000816.1, forward strand.
GTCTCTGTGACTCTCTGTGAAGGTTTACCCTGTGCCTGCTGACTTTTGGTTGCGTGTGATTTGAATAAATAACGACTGGTACCTTCTCCTCAACCTTCCAACTGTCTGCTCTACCTGTTCGCCCAGCAGCTCTGCAGCCGCCGGCACATCTCCTCCTCGATTCCCTCCAGCGTTGCACCTCAGCGCATCTGTGGACAAACCCGCTGTCTCAACCACAGCAGCTACTCAAACTTTGTCAGTTCATCTGAGAAAGCTCCAGGTCAGTTAAAGCAATCCCACAACCCTCCTATCACCTCTCCCTGGTGGAGAATTCTCGCATGCACGAGTAAGATCTTTAGTATTATAGTTCCATCAAGCCATTCTCTCATCTAGATTTGTGTTGCAGCGCTCCGGTTTCCCACTACGCCATATCCTACCCAAAAAGATACTAAAACAGAAAAAATAAAAGTGAATTATTGGAGCTCCTGATGCAGCTGTGTGATATATCTTTCATCTTTCATTCATTTGTAGGATGTTTTGGCTGTAAACACATGATGTAAGTTCTCTTCTGTGACGGCTGCATTAGGCAGACACAGGAACGTCCTGTCCTCACAGCAAACTTTCATCATCACACCAAAATAAGAAGCAAATACTGTGAGATGCCAAAGATGGTCTGCCGGAGTTTCCACAGCTCGGCTCCCATCTTATCACGTAGGAGGTAATCGTCAGCCTGCGGTATGGAGGCAGCGTGTGAACACCAGGTTTCCTTCAGTGTAGTTGGAGAAACTGGTGAGGAAACCTCTTAATTTAAAACATTCTGGAGAATCTTATTTATTAGCTATAGGAAAACAAGTTGTTAGTGTTAATCTGCTCTGGTGACACAGGCAGTCTTGTCTCATCTCTGATTTTCCTAATTCTATTGATCATGATTCTTGAAGGTCCACACTCATACCCAGAACAGAAAATGTGTTCTCAATCCGGCTCGTCAGCCTTTTTAAACTCTCTGTTTCTGCTACCAGAGAATTCTCTGTCCTCTCCAGCCTGATAACTCTTCTGCACCCTCGGGCTTTACACTCTGACGGACCTGTTTCCTGCAGAAGACGAGTCTCTCCATCCCGTCTGTTATGGGGAACACCTCTGTGTTTATTCTCCTCCTCTACTTCACACATGATGGAACTGGTTTGTGTCTGTTTCTGAAATCTACAACCATCTCTTTCGTTTGTTCTCTGAAGTCAGCTTTGTTTCTGATCCACATGATGACTGCAGAAAAATCTGAATACTTCTGCAGCAAACAGCATCTTGATTTCTGCTGGAAATGTCATTATCTTTATTATTAATTATTCCTTGTCATGATTAGGTATAGTTTATTTGTTTATCCAGTAGTTCTGTTGTTTGTATTATTATTATTATTATTAGTGATAGTATTGTTGAGTTTTTACCTCCGTCCTGTTGTTTCCTCCTCTTCTCTCTCCCTCCACCTCACCATCAGACACAGTTGAAAACATTTTCTGTAATCAGGTCACCTCCCTGTTCCACCCACCGCTCATCCTTCCAGTATTTAAGCATCTCTCCTGCTCTCTCTCGCCATTGATTTCTCCTGTTTGTTTATCCGTTGGTCTGCTGCTCACCTCTGTGTCGTCCATCTTGGTCCCCAGTTTTCTCGCTGTTTTCTGTGGCTCTGCTGTCTCCATGTGTTCCCGTCCCTTTGTAAGTTAATGTTCCTTGTGTGTCCACTGACGTGTCTCTGTCGGCTGGTCATGTACTCTTGCTGCTCTGATAATCGTCCCAGTTTCAGGTCTCAGTTTTATATTAATCTCTTCAGTAAATAATTATCCTCATTACATTTGGTTACTTCAGTGGGATTTAGTTGTTTTCTCACTGATGTACTGTAAAAATGCACTCCGATATAAAACAGCACTGTTATCAGGTCTTACCCCCCCCCCCCCTACCACAACCCCAGTGTTTTCATAACCAGAATTCTGCAACAACAGATTAATCCCTGAGTAAAAAGACTCAGAGAGGAGTGTAGACCAGCGTCTATTTATATCCTTGGGTTTCATTCACACAGAATGCTCTTCTCAGCAAATTCTCATTTGTAAATAAATAAATTTCTCATTTAGGCAGTGATTCAATACAAGCCTGTGGCAGAAATCTTGTTTTTATGACTTGTGCGTTTCTCTGCTGCATCTGCCACACAGATTATAGTTCAGCTGGGCTCCAGAAGGCATTCTCCATCACGCCGAAGCTTGTAGCTTTCATTTGGGTTGGTAATGAAAGTCATTTGTGCCTTCGGTTAGAGCTCAAACAAAGACAGGAAAGATGTGGAGTTTGAAAATGAGCAGATGGAGCTTTCCCACATTAGCAGCAAAATATCCTGAACTTAGGTTTGGACTCAACAGGAAGAGACTTATATTGAAATAACATAGAGTTACCTCAGGACCAGACAGTAATGCTTCTACAGTTACTGTAGTGTAACAGGAAAGGAATTTTTCATGGCTATGGAATTATTTATGATTCTGATTAGTATTTTATTGGTATAATTATTAATAAAGCTAAATCAACTGGACTTGCAGCATTTACCTCTCCTTGATCAGAATGAGACGATATCTGGATTTTACAGCAATCCCTCATACTGAGTATGCATGTGGCGACAGTGGAGAGGAAAACTCAGTACGAGTGACCGTCTGCTGTAACTGACTGCAGGTTTGATGAGACAGAATTGACAAATGGATGCAGATGAAACTGAAAGACGAAAGGTTAACAGCAGCATTTAAAAACATTTCCAATGCACAGATCAATCAAGTCATTGACTTGCAGCATTCACTCCTCCTGCATCAAAACACAGAGACGTTAGCTTTTGGTGTATTGGATACTGAATTGTTTTATTGTTACATATATGTAAAATAAAGTGCAGCTTGCAGTTAAATTTTTTTCATGACAGCCCATCAACCATAAAAAAACAAACAAGGAGACATACATAGGATGACAGGCATCCTGGGCAGCAGCCATGAATGAGAATACCCTAGACGATGAGGACAGACGGGGAATCATAAAAAACATCTCACATGTCAGATTGACAGGTAGAGCAGACACCCATGTAGTTCCTGTACGGATGTAATGTTCATCGGATCAACCTTTGTTTCTCTTGGGCACCAGTTTACAGAGAAGGGGATTAAAACAAATTAGATTACAGGACATACTAGGAATCTGTTTTGGTGTAATCACACCAAGGAAGCCATTTGCAGTGCCAGGTAGGCAGTAGCACAAAGGGTCTTGCCTAAGGACCCACACTGGATGCTGTGGTGTATTTTGCCATGGGCTGGATTTGAACCCCTGACCTTCCCATTGGAAGTCAGGCAACATACTACTTGAGGTATCCAGCCGGTCATTGTGTAAGCGATGGTGTAAGCAACAGGGATCGGCAAAGATTTTCTCCAGTTTGCGGTTTTGCTCCAAAAGCCTCTGATTGCTTATTACTGGCCATTTTCCATGGACAGAACCGCTGCTGACGCTTTATTAGTTTAACAGTAGACCAGGTAACTGCAAAACACAGAAATCCTGCTGTCATTAATGCAAATATGTAAAGGTCCTCCGTGTCTTCAACAAATAAGGGCGTGAGAGACATTATCCTCCACTCCCTGTAGGTATCCACAACGTGTCATGCAACATGTAGCTCAGTATGAGCGTCTATCAGCTGTTACCGCCTGGGGGTCGAAAAGACAGAAAACACAGAGAAGCAGAGGAACCTGAAAAAAGATTTAGATGGAAAATGTTGAGTTTCTGGCAGAACCAGCAGCTGATGTTCTCCTCCAGGAAGGTACCTCAGTATCAGAACCAGAACCAGGTGGAGCTTCTAAGGAGAGAAAACAGGAAGTTAACAGTTACCTACCCAACATCCCATTGAGACGGTGTCTTGCCCACGGCCAAAACCAAATAGATTAAAGCTCAATCTAAAAATACCTAATCCTGAAAATCTCATAAAGATAAAAACAACTCAGATGAAACAAAAATGTACAACTATTAAGTGTGGCTTATTGAACATCAGATCTCTCTTCTCAAAGTCCTTATTAGTTAATGATTTAATTCTTGATTATCAAATTGATTTGCTTTGTCTCACAGAAACCTGGCTGCAGCAAGAGGATTATGTTAGTATCAACGAATCAACTCCCTCTAATTATAGTACTGGGAGAGGTGGAGGAGTAGGAAGCATTTTTCAATCAGATTTATTAATTAATCCCAGGCCAACTAATAGTTATAGTTATTTTGAACATTTAACCCTTAGCCTTCCGCATCCAACCTCTAAAAAAATGAAACCACTTTTGTTTGTTATTTTGTATTGTCCACCAGGTCCTTACTCTGAATTTATAGATCAGATCTCACATTTTTTTATCTGAAATAGTGTTAAACACTGATCAAATCATTATAGTGGGAGATTTTAACATTCATTTTGACACCAAAAATGACAGTCTAAATGTAGCCTTTACTGCCATTTTAGACTCATTTGGCTTCACTCAAAAAATCCAAACACCTACTCACTCTCTTGGTCACACTTTAGACCTTGTGCTGACTTATGGCATTGAGTGTGAAAAAGTTATAGTGCTGCCTCATAACCCTTTCCTTTCTGACCATTTTTTGATAACTTTTGAGTTCTTTTTCACCGAGTACTTAAAATCTGAAAGAAAATGTCTTTATAGTAGCTGTCTATCGCACAATGCTGTTACAGCCTTCAAAGTATCCATTCCACCTCAAATTTCTTCAGTATTTCAGAGAAACGCAGTGGAGGGCAACAAATTAATTTCATGCCCTACACAGATTGATGCTGTTGTTCATAGTATTACGTCCTCATTGCGTACAACATTAGACAACGTAGCCCCCATAAAAAGGAAAGTGATTACTCATAGGAGGTTGGCCTCCTGGTTTAATTCAGAACTTCGTACCTTGAAGGGAAAAACCAGCTAATGGGAGAAGAAATGGCGGTTTTCGCTTTTAGAGGAGTCCTATTTATCCTGGAAAAACAGCGTGCTTCTGTATTAAAGGACCCTGCGCCAAGCTAGATCTGCATATTTTACTTTACTAATAGAGAATAAGAACAATCCTAGGTTTCTTTTTAATACAGTTGCTAAACTTACGAGAACTGAAAACTTTGTTATATCACCAATTCCTCCAACTCTTAGCTGTAATGACTTTTTGGAATTCTTTATTGATAAAATTGAATCTATTAAAACTAAAATTGATGGCATCCTACCAAATGTAACTACTACCTCAGTAAGCAATGAGCCACTGAATGTGGCTCTGGAGCCTTATCTCTGTTTGAAGTGTTTTGTTCCAGTTGAGCCTTCTGAGCTTTCAAAAATATTTTCTTCATCTAAGCCTTCAACTTGTATGTTGGATCCAATCCCGACAAAATTGTTTAAAGAAGTATTTCCTATTATTATTACCCCCATTTTGGAAATGATTAATTTGTCCTTAGTAAATGGTTATGTACCAGAGGCTCTTAAGGTAGCTGTAATAAAACCCCTACTTAAGAAACCTTCTCTTGATCAAGAAAACTTAATAATTACAGACCCATATCTAATCTTCCTTTTTTATCTACAATCCTTGAAAAAATTGTTGCTAATCAACTGAGAGAGCATTTGAGAAATAATGACCTATTTAAAGAATTTCAGTCAGGTTTCAGAGCTCATCATAGCACTGAGACAGCTCTCCTTAAAGTTACAAATGATATTCTCATGGCCTCAGACAATGGGCTTGTGTCTATTCTTGTTCTGTTAGATGTCAGTGCTGCTTTTGACACAGTCAAAAAGCAGCACTGTCCTCATTGAAACGCTCGAACACACTGTGGGCCTCAAGGGAACAGCACTAGGCTGGTTAAATCGTATTTGTCTGATAGATCCCAGTTTGTTCATGTAAATGACAATTCTTGATTTATAACTAACCCCACAGGGTTCTGTACTTGGCCCAATTCTATTTACTATATATATGCTCCCTATTGGTAAAATCATCAGACAGTATGGTGTTATGCTGATGATACACAACTGTATTTATCTATAAATCCAGTCAGTTTGGTAGATTACAGGCATGTCTAGATGACATCAAAATGTGGATGACTTTAAACTTTCTGCTCTTGAACTCTGAAAAGACAGAAGTTGTTATCTTTGGATCAGAACCTCTAAAAAAAGAAATTGCTTAGTCAGCCACTTGACCTGGATAGAATCAGGTTGGCATCTGGTGACAATATAAAGAACCTTGGTGTTATTTTTGATCAGTAAATGTCTTTCAAGTCTCATATAAAACAGGTCTGTAAGATTTCCTTCTTTCAGCTTAGGAATATAGCAAAAATTAAAAGTATTCTCTCTAGGGCAGATGCTGAAAAGCTAGTCCATGCATTTTTTACTTCAAGGCTGGACTATTGTAACTCTTTATTAGCAGGAAGTTCACAAAATGCAATTAAAAGTCTACAGTTGGTCCAAAATGCTGCAGCAAGAGTTCTGATGAAACTTAAAAAGAGAGATCATATCTCCCCAATTTTAGCTTCCCTTCATTGGCTCCCTGTCAAAGTTAGAATAGATTTTAAGATTCTTCTGTTGAC
>JAVLVB010000816.1:40074-50882 GCA_032876305.1 Orestias chungarensis
TGTCTCACTCCATAGGGTTAAGTTCTTTAAGTTTTTCTACAGTTCTTCTGCTATAGGCTTAGACTGCTGGAGGATAATCTGACCACTTCTTTCTTTGCTACTTTCTTCCTTTGTCCAATCTACATAGTTACCGTTATTTCAACCTTGTTAACCTTTTGTTTTCTATTAGTTTTCTTCTCTCCATAGTAACCACACCTGGGCTGGCGTTCTGTTAGCTGAGACAGCTTCTTGGATGAGAACAAGGGCTGAGATGCTTCCAGTGACGTTCTACAACTGCTGCTATAAACTCTTTTATTTCAGTATCCTGTGCTTCTAATTTAGCTTTCTGTCTTTTCAAACCCCCAGTCGGTTGTGGCAGATGGCTGCTTGTACTGAGCCTGGTTCTGCTTGAGGTTTCTTCCTGTTAAAGGGGAGTTTTTCCTCTCCACTGTCGCTACATGCATGCTCAGTATGAGGGATTGCTGTAAAGTCAATGACAACACAAGCCATTGTTTCTGTCTCCGGATTCCAGAGGAGGGAATGCTGCAAGTCAATGACTCTATGCAATCTGCTGGGGTTCCTTAGATTGAAAACTTTTTTAAATTGATTTGTTATGATGTATCTTTGATTTTAATTGATTTTCTGTGAAGTGCCTTGAGACGACACCTGTTGTAAATTGGCACTATATAAATAAACTGATTCTTGATTCTTGATGCTTGAACAGTTGAAATACCTGCAACTAAAGCAGATTAGACCACAGAACAAGAAAGTATCAGAGAGAGAAGTGGTCAGATTGTCATCCAGCAGCTTCTAAAGCAGCAGATCTATAGAAATAGATCAGGAGAACCGTCTGTCTAGACTGAGTTCTTCCTCCGATCCAATCAGGCAGTCTTCTCTACCTCTTCCTAACTACAGACTTTATCAAACAGTCTAGATTTGAAAGTAGACAGGGTGTCTAAAGCCGGAAGCTGGTTCCACACGAAAGGAGCCTGTATGTAGTAAATAGGCCAAGTACAGAACCCTGTGGTACTCCCCAAGTAACCTTACAATGCGGAGAAGATTTGTCATTTAGATGAACAAACTGGGATCTATCACACAAATACGATTTAAACCAGCCTAGTGCTGTTCCCTTGATCCCCACAGTGTGTTTGAGCCTTTCTATGAGGATATTGTGATTGACTGTGTCAAAAGCAGCACTGAGATCTAACAGAACTAGAATAGACACTACTCCATTGTCTGTGGCCATGAGAATATCATTTGTGACTTTAAGGGGAGCTGTCTCTGGTTCTGATCCATTTACTATTGAGATGAAGAGCGCCATTTTCTCTCCAGTTTCTCAGTCTTCTACTTCAAAGTACCCAGTTCTGAATTAAACCAGGTAATCAACCTTTTTTACTTTTTTAGGGGCTAAGGTTTACATAATTTTTCAACCTTTACATGTAGAAGCTTGAGAAGAAGTTCGGCGGCTCGACCCGTTTAGTCGTACCAGTTTTCCATTTGTTCATTTCCCAAAATGGAGGTTAAACAATGACCTTTTAACTTTTGGTGTCTGCATTGCAAAAGCACAAAACCTTACAAAGTATTTTTGTGTAGTTTCTAGGGTAAACATCTGGGTTCCATTTTTTAACTTTTTCCTTCAGTTAGCATAACATTAATTTTGTTTTCCAAGGTTATCAGACAGTAGTATCAGGTCTGACAGACATGCTTCAAAGTTTACCTCTTAAAAATAAGAACTGATGTGACCGTCTCTGTGTGAGTTTGAGGTTCCTTTAAAACTTGGACGTACTTGCAGAGATGTTCAGCTCAGAGTTCAGCTCAGAGATGTTTGCAGCAGAAAAGTCCAGAAAAAAAGAGAAAAAAGTTCTCGTTAGCTGACTTGTAATGCTCATTCATTCTGTTCCATGGATGCGTTTTACGTTAATGTGAAAATGACACAATACAACCATAATTTATAGTGGCAAACTGGAAAAAACAGCCAAAAATGTGGTCACAACTCCTGCTGGAAATTCTGCTGATAGGCAAATGTTCATTAGCTGGTATTAATGTTGTTGTAGCCAAAGCTTTCAAGGTTTCTGAGACTGAACAGCAAAATGAATCTTTAATACTTCAATCACCTGTTTAAGAAATAACCAGGAACAATGCAGCACTTTGAGAAGCAATGAAGAGCAATCCTGGAAAGCAACCAACTCCAATCACCACCAACCAGCCTGTAACTTACTGGTGTGTTTGTAGGAACATTAAACCAGAACCTTTATTGAAGTGGTTCTCCTATAGATGGACCGGTCCTATAGGAGCTTACTCTCATCTTTCACACAGGATGGGCTTTTGTGATATTAGCAGCAAATTTGGAACAAAAAGTAAGCTGAAGACTTGTAGAGGTCAGAAAGCAATGATGGATAAACAGCAGAGGCAGAGAGAGAATGGAGGTAAGTGCTGAGGTAGCAGTGAAGTGTCGGGCCTGTGTGTTTAAAGAGTGATAACAGTGTGTGTGCTGACGGCTGGACAGGCTGTGTGTGCCTCAGATACCAGAGTCAAGTCCTTATTATGATGAAGGGACGAGGAAGAAAAACCAATCACAGCTGGCGCTCTCCCAACTTGGCGGAGAAGAGAGAAATTGCTATACCCTCAAGAAACATCAATGCACTTGGTCCAAACAAACACACACACATGCAGACAAAGCTCTTTGTGAGGGAACACACCTCTACATGGCAGCTTCTCCCTGCTCTGCTCTCAGAAACATGCTGGTCAGTAATTGCTCTGCAACATTGCAGCTGAAGTGAAAACACTTCCACACCCTCGGCCACTTCTCCAGTGTTTGGCTGCAGCTCAGCGCTTTCATTTATGTCTGTTTCTGTCGGTTCAGAGCTGTGTGCATAAATTGACCGCTGGGCAGTCTTGTTTTTATGACTTCATAAACGAGCTGCAGCCTCCTACAGAATTGATGTGCTGTTATGTTTGTTTCGGTGAGCTGCGGCGGTTCTTATTGACTCTGCGATGCTGCCACACATGTGGAGTATCTGTGTGTGTGGGATGGTGTACAGTTCTCTTAGTCATGTTTTATCTTTCAAGTGAAGTCCCAGTGCCGCTTGGAGCACTGTGGCATTGACTTTGATTTCTGTGGCTTAATGCTAACAGCTTCCTTTGGGGAAAACAAGAGTGGTGAAATTAGGGGATGTTTGTGGTGCCATGCTGCTTCGCTCAGATACAGTTACTGAGGTTGAATCCTGGGATGGAAACAAAGACTTTCATTAAAAATCACATTCTCAGTGTCTTTTTGTGACGGTGAAAACATTTTATTTCCAAACTTACTGTAACTTGAATATTAAAAAAGAAACAATCGACTATTCATAGCTTTGGTCACAGTCACTGAGACCAGAGTCTGAATGTCTGCATGTGACATCAGAACCAAAGATGGCACGGCTGGTTCAAAACACATGGACCTGAGAGCGATCTGCAGACTGAAACGAGGACTAAAGCTGGGTGGGTCTAATAACATCATTCATCTGATCATTTGAAACATGTAAGCGTCACTAACAAGCAAAGACATCCCAGCACAGAAGCGAATCTTTATTCCTTAAGTGTCTGTCTCAGAATGGAAGCTAAATATCACAAGTGTGACGATTTTATTTAACTTTATGAATTTTCTGTGCACATTAAAGGAGACAGAGGCATCAGTGAGCTACAAGCACACAAATAAATCTGAACAGAATCATCACAGTCTGGCTTCTACAGAGCTTTGATTTACTGCAGCTGAACCAGGAGGTCCGATCTCAGGGCGTCTTCTTGTTGTGGTCTGCAGATAAGGTGCTTGTGGGAGCAGCTACTGCAGCATTGTCCCTACGATAAGGAAACTGTGCGGGGAGACATTTTCCTCCACAAAAGACAGCGATGCTATCTGTGGGTGGGGGGAACGTTGGGGGGTCAGGAGTGCATATATTACAACTGCAGCTCAGATGGAGAAGGAAGAAGAGAAAAGCTAAAAGTGGGATAAATAAATAATGATTCTGGATATTTCTGTCGAGATTATATATTAATGTGTATATTTATTTATAGTTATATATTTATAGTTATATATTTATTGTTTTATATTTATAGTTATATATTTATAATTGCATATTTAAAGTTGTGTTTACAGTTAACTTATGGGTTTTTTCCTCATATTTTTTATAACTCAACATATTTATCTTCCTGTCAGGAAATGGGGTTGGGGCTGGGTTTGTGGGCTGCCTGTTGCTCCAGGTTTTCCAACAGGGGGAGTCCTGGAGGCTGACTGTGTCGGCTGGGTGTAGCTCATCATCTCATCAACTCAGCAGCCTAACAGTCAGCAGTCACGTGGTGCCTGGTTGTTGTCCTCCCATGGTAACCCAAGCCCTCTCTGCGTTCATAATAACTCAAACTTGATTCAAGCCACAACTGGGAACCGCTCCTCCTTACTTGTAAGCGTTATCCTCCTGCTGCGTACGACCTTTTCAGCCCAGCACCATTGCAGCAGCCTCCATCAGCATTCTAGGCTTCAAACCCACAACCACAGATCCTCTCACCTCTCCCTGGTTGACACAACCATGATCTCAAGCAAGGAGATGCTGGTTCCATAAATTCCTTTTATGTCCAATAACGTGACCAATGTTAATAAAGCTGATTCTGATTCTGTACAGGGGACTTAGGATCAGATGAAAGTTCGTATCCTCTTTTTATAACGAAAGGGTAACCAGTTGGATCTTCCACAGGTAAGCACTGAAAGGAAACACGAGAAGTTACTCAGGAGCACGACATATTTTGTGTTCGATCTGGACAACAATCAAGGGAAGAAGAACTGGCAGCCAACAAGTCTTAAAGCGCTGATGATCCTCCTGGAAGGCAGATGATGAGCCTCAGCAGCTCATGGGCGCCCCCTCAGGAGGAACTCAGGACTGAAGGAGGAAAACAAACAGCAACAAGACAACACAACCCTGTTGCTCTGACAGGTCCACCTCTTTCTGTTTATTATCAACTATGTTATTAAACTTCCTTTATCTGACTACAAATCCTCTGAGAGTTCCTTTATATGTGGGTCAGAAAACGTAACTCAGCCATGACAGTTGCACCAACTAACGCCAAAACTAATTACTTGTAAGTCCAAAAAAATTAGGTAACATTAAAGATTTTTCTGTTCTGACTCATGTCTGCCAGGTTTAGCTCAAAATCAGTTCAACCACACAGATGTTTGCTTTAGGAACATCACTTCATTGAGCCGTAGTAAAAGGCTCTTTAGTTATTTATCGGTGAATTATGTACATTTGTGGTTCCTGGTTAGGAGAAAACAAAAAGCATGTAAACAATCGTGTAAAACCTCCAGAAGCAAACCGTCATCAGAGACAAAGTTAAAAGTTCAGAAACATCTGGGCACAAGTTCCCCTCAGTACCTCGCTAGAAAATGATCACAAGTGGAGAAAAAGCTGGGAGAGGTGCAGAGAGCAGAGATGTGTTATTCAGCTGGAGCTGTTGTGCAGCAGAAAAAGAGAAACCTCCCACTGGGTGCTCTTTTCAGATCGAACAACTTTCCCCTCCACAAATCACTGATGTGGAAATGAGTTTGTTCGATGACCACAGTGCTGCTGTGTTGTATCACCCTGAGCCGTGGCCTCTGGTTGCTGTCAGACGCTAAATGGAAGCTCTGGTAGTGAAGGCAGAAGATTTTACATTTCTGTTGATTTTTAAATCTTCACACGTGTCGGCTGGCTGTTTTTTATTGACCCACACTTCCTGTTTGGTGTATTTTCAAGTTAAATTGTTAAACTGAGTCACAGGACTCAACTCTTGCCTTCATTTACTGGATTATTCCTAATTTACATTTTAGTGGTTTAAAGAACAAAGACGTTCATCTACTCTCCATAAAATGAAAAGTTTCTGAATATGATCTGTTATTTTCCTGTCGTCCACACATAGAGGCCAAAAAGTTTGATAACTTTCTAATTAAATCTCAATATTGATTAATGATCAGTAAAGTATTGTCCCAGTTGGTTGGGCTTTTATTTCTATAACTGCAGAAATGTATTTTCTGCTGATTTGAGACGACAGCCGGAGCTGCGATTTACTCCTAAAGCCAGAGCTTTCCTGGTTCAACAGAGCAGGATTCTGTGATGTGTTCGTCATTCCTAGCAGTTGTTTAAATTTTCCGATCAAGTGATGAAATCCTGACTTAACGCCATTTCAGCAGCTTAAACTATTTCTATGTGGATGAAATACAGTTTGCCTATCCTGCTGCCCACAGGGCATTGACTGGCTTTACCTCGCATGGTAGCATTTTTAAAGATCTTTTAGAGGTTTCTTCTGCGTTTTGGTCCAAGTGAAAACAAATAAAGCCTTCATTGGCAGATCTGCAGCAGAGGAAGAACATTTTATTTTATGTTAGTTTGAACCATTAGCACAGCCATTCAGCTAATGTCTCAGAAATCCCTGTTCATTACATCCAGCCCAGATCTTCTTCTTTATTTGTTTCATTATTATAAATAAATATTGTTTTACTGATTTTACCCCTGGAGTTTTTCTGCATGAAGAATCTGAAGTTGTCTTCTTCATCATGCAAAAGGTTCACGCTGTAAAACTCCTTCATTATTACGTTTACATAGACCTGATAGAGACAATTTAATTAGTTCAGAGTTCGGGCTCAATTATTTAGTTAACGTCTGAGTAGAGGAAGTAAATTCATCAAAGGTTGTTGGTCTAAAACCAATTTAATTCATAGCGGAATGAAAATTACATAGATTTTAAAATAGGTTTGAGGAAATTATTTACAAAAATGTTTTTATCGAATCAGTGAAAAGAGAAAACATAATAGGACACAAATCTCTGTTTAAGCAAAGCAAATCTATGATCAAAATTGCTTAACCTTCCAATAAATAGCTTAAAATCACAGTCAATAAAGTGTATACCTACATAATTAGCTCCTTACAAGCCAATAATGGGATAAGAGGATGCTGACTCAGTCAGCTCAACATATTCCAATATTCACAATGTAAAATCAGATTTGGTTAGAAACAGTAGGTTTAGCTTCAACAACACATGAGAAATGTCCAAATCCTTTTACACACAAGAACGTTCAGTCGAACACTTGGAAGGAAAATTAGACGAACTTTTGAGGTTATCAACCTGCAGGTTGATGTTACTGGATTCAGTTCATATTTCTCTGCTGGTCATTAATGAGATGATTGAGTGAAATTTGCTTTTAAACCACAACTAAATGTAGTTCGATTTAATGATCTGAGCCTTAAATACTTGATTAAACAGACTTTATCAGATTCAGTTTATTTATCTAGTGGCAATTTACAACAGAGGTCCTCTCAAAGCACTTTAAAAGAAAATCAATTCAAATCATAGATACATCATTACAAATCAGTTTGGAGAAGTTATGTTATCTTAAATCATAAAACATATCAGTTTGATAAGTTCCATTACTTATTAAAGCAGCAGGAAAGGAGATCAAGTTACAAATGAAACTTTTAACTGAAACACAAACGTGGAAGCAGAAGCCAGAAGTCGTGGGTTTAAATATTCTAACCAAGAAGGTTCATCTGGTCATTAATACTCATTGATTTGTTTGTGTTTTCATAAAGTGAAACATTATGAGGAAATAAAAGCTGTACTTGGGCATTAATGAACTGCCTGAGGCTGCTTTTATTCTCTACCTTTCCATTAATGATATCGACTTTTCTGCACCTTATTTCAGTAGAAGCTTGCTCGCTCAGCTGACTGCTGTTTGTGGAAAGATGAATCGCTTTTATAAGCTCCGGCCTCCATGTTCATTACCGACCATTCTCTTCTTCTTTAGCTTCGGTTTCTTTAAATATTTCCACATAATTCATAGATTTTCATTCTTTTTTTGCTGATGGAAACAACCAATGAACATGAGGACTGTTTATTTGTAGCTGGGCAGCAGAGACCTGAGGACTGCTGGAGTGAAACACAGAAAGTTCTTCTGAGCTCTTCTCTTTGCCTGCTCTCTGAAATCAATTTGTTCTCTTCCATGATGAAGCTCCCCTGAGTCTTCAGCTCATATAGACACAGGTTTTATTCACGGTCACAGAGGATTTGCACCCTCTCTGTACCCTGAAATCATTTATCTGATCTATTTCAGTAGAAGTTGGACTTGTACTGAAACCTGCTGCTCTTCTCATGATTTACCCTAATTTATAACCTAAACCCTAAAGAGCCGCCACAGAAACACCAAGTTTATTCATAATGCTGCCATCTGTAGATTTGTAACATTTGTTTTACTCGTGTATGTGTGCAGCACATAAAGACGGAGGGTTTAGACATTACTGTGCTTGTACTGAGCCTTGTTCTGCTACAGTTTCTTCCTGTTAAAGGGAAGTTTTTCCTCTCCACTGTTGCTACATGCATGCTCAGTATGAGGGATTGCTGTAAAGTCATCGACAACACAAGCCATTGTTACTGTCTGCTGATTCCAAAGGAGTGAATGCTGCAAGTCAATGACTCCATGAATCTGCTGGGGTTCCGTAGATTGGAAACTTTTTCAAACTGATTTGTTTATGACGTATCTTTGATTTTAATGGATTTTCTTGTAAAGTGCCTTTGAGCCAAAATCTTACAAAATTGGCGCTATATAAATAAACTGAAACTGAAACTACTGTGCTAAATATTTGAGCTACATGCAACAGAAAAATGGATGACTCAAGGCACTTTACAACAAAACTCCTTTCATTTGATTCCATAACTTTATTAGAATTATACAACAGTTTACCATTATTCAAATTATTAAAAAAAGGAAAATGTTATGGTCTATGGTTTCTGTGTTCTCCAGTTCCCCTGCTCTGTCCTTTTTCTGTCTGTGTTTTCCCTCATTATTATCATTAATCACATTATTATCACATTAGTTTCTAATTTTCTCATCATCTTCTCCACTTCTCCACCTCCTGCTCCTCAGTAGTGAAGCCTCATTCATTAATTCACTCATCGCTAGGTCGTCCTGTACCTTACCTCTCTTGTTGCCCTCTTCCCCGCGTTCCGTTCCTCATCTCTCCCAGTAAGTTCCCACTGCTGCTCGTCTGGTTCTCCGTGCTGGTTCTCTCTCTCTCCTCCATTATTTCCCTCTGTTCCCCGTCTTAGTTATATCCTTTATGGTTTTGATTCTTTGTATTCTCCGGTTTCCCTCGTGTCGTTCTTTGTTGTTAGTAGTTTAATTCCTCAGTAATTTTGCTCATTCATTGCCTCTGGTCCCCCTCGCGTTCGTCGTTATTATTATTAGTTTGTTGTTTTTTTCCCATCCTGTGTTCTTCCGCTGGTTTGTTTATTTCTATTGTTTATGTTCTTTCATGTTTGTAGTTCCCGCGTTTCACTTTAGTTATCTTTTAGCTTTTGTTCTCTGTTTCTGTTCAGTTCATTATAAATCTACTTGCAATAAACCAGTATTCTTTTTCACCTCTGCTCGAGTCTTCTTGACAGAAACAGGCAGATTCATGGAGTCGTTGACTAGCAGCATTCACGCCTCCTGAATCAGAACAGAGACATCAGCTGGACTTTACAGCAATCCCTCATACTGAGCAGGCATGTGGCGACAGTGGAGAGGAAAAACTCCCCTTTAACAGTAAGAAACCTCCATCAGAACCAAAACCAGAACCAGAACCAGAACCTGGATGGAGCAGGTGACTGGAAGTTTGAGGAGGGAGAAGACACAAATAGAAACAGAGAAACTGGACAAAAGTCATAGCAGGAGATGTGTCCCAGGTAACAAAAAAAAGCTGTCTTTCTAAATTCAATCTCCAAATTCTTCCCCCAAATGGATTAGGTGTCAGGCATCTGAATATTCCCATGTTGGGCTTTAAATGACACATTTTTACGGCGAGCAGCTGTTTATTGGGATTACTGGTTTCTGTGTGAAGGTGGCTAATAATTAAAGACACAGTCAAAGCCCAGATCATGGTCAGGGTGCTGTTTCATAAACAGTCGAAAGTGAGAAGCAGGAACATCTTTTAATATATATTTTAACAGTTGTTCTCATTTCTTTACATAACTTTATCTGTTTAAAACGCAGTTTTTGTTGCCAACATGACAAGAAACCATTTAGGGCAACAAAATCATTATTACCAAGGAACTGTTTGGCAGTTTATTCTGCCGTTGAGTTCTTATTCTCTGAGCACCTTTCTCCTGCAGAAAAGGAAAATAACTGCAGTGAAAGTGTGAGATCTCTCTCAGCATGAAATTAAATGACTTTTGCAGGATGAACAGAGGCCTGTTCTCTCAGTTCTGCTCTATTACTCTCAATTTAACAAAACGTAAAGAGTCAATCCTCTTCCTCACCACATCCTGCTTTTTAGTCACTGCACATAGCATAGATGCCCTGCAGAACATTGTGTACAACAAGCTGGTTATTTCAGGTTCACACTGATCATTAATCTGAAAGTTAAAATGCCTTAAAGTTGAAAATCCATTGTTTTTTTTATAATCTATGGATTATTCCAGAGTATTTGATCATAAAAACTCTCAGATTTCTTCCAGACTGTGCAAAACAAACAGAGATTAGGGTTAAATTAAACAGTAAAAATTCAATGAGCCTGACTAAAGTAGTTAGTCCTAAACTGTTTCATTCATCCATCATCCATCCATCCATTCCTTTCATTAATCTCATTCCAGTAACAAATCGAGTTTAGTTTAGACTTTTGTGACAGATTAACACAGAGCTAAACCTAATGATAATCTGAAAGGAAAATGGAAATGACATGTATACATATGTGTGTGTGTGTGTGTGTGTGCGTGTGTGTGTGTGTGTGTGTGTGTGTGTGTGTGTGTGTGTGTGTGTGTGTGTGTGTGTGTGTGTGTGTGTGTGTGTGTGT
>JAVLVB010000816.1:50982-64572 GCA_032876305.1 Orestias chungarensis
CCTCTCACCATCTCTGCCTTCGTCCGCCTGTCTTCTACGCCACTGCTGCCTCCTCTGAGCCATCTACACCCTCTGGATCACCATATCATGCCAACATCACACCCACACACACAAACCTCAACCCTAGATCCACCCACCTCTTCCTCAAGGATTCAAGGATTCAAGGAGACTTTATTGTCATTTCAACACATGTGGTACATGAGGTGGAACAAAATTGTAATCTCACGGTCCACTTCCACCCGAGGGCTAATATTAAAATAGATAAAATAAAGTAAAAAAAGTAAAATAAAATAAAATAGAATGTAATAAACACAAAATATACAGAAAATATACAGAATATAAGGGAGTAAAGTGTCTCAGTGCGAGTATGTGAAGGTGTTCAAAATTTATTTGTCCATGTAAAGTGTCAATGCAGTGGTTTGTTCAGGTGGAGTTCAACAGTCTAACAGCTTCAGGAATGAAGCTGTTTCTCAGTCTGGTGGTTTTACACTTGATGCTCCGCAGCCTCCTGCCTGAGGGGAGCGGGACAAAAAGTGAGTGTGCTGGGTGTGTGGGATCCTTCATGATGCAGGTGACCCTTTTTCTGCATTTGGAGGTGTAAATGTCTGTGATGCTGGGGAGGCTGACTCCAACAGTCCTCTGTGCAGCCTTCACCACCCTCTGCAGAGCTTTCCTGTCTGCAGCAGAGCAGCTTCCATGCCACACGTTGAGATTGCAGATTGCATCGAGTCAATGACTCGATGCAATCTGCTGGGGTCCTATAGATCGGAAACTTTTTCAAATTGATTTGTTTATGATGTATCTTTGTTTTTAATTGATTTTCTGTGAAGTGCCTTGAGAAGACACCTGTAGTAAATTGGTGCTTTAAAAATAAACTGATTCTTGATTCTTGATTCTTGATGCTGGAGCACAACGTGTGGCATGGAAGCCTGGGGAGCAACCTTCCACAGGCAAGTTATACCACTTCCTGCCTGTTATCTATCTCTCCATCACGTTGGACCCACACTTCCCTCACTGTGTCTCTTCAGAGCTCCTGCTTCCTCCTGCCAGACCAGAGAGCCCCTCATGCACGTTTACTGTTTACCTGTCATTGTTGTTCCAGTGAACCTCCTTCAACAGAGTCAGTTCCTGCATGTGGGTCAGACAAATCTTCTTGAAACCCAATAAAATGGACTCTCACTGCTCGCTGGGACCAAACGTAGGACGTCTCATTAATCATTTGCAATCAAAGCTTTTTCTTCATTTATTAGCTGTAGAATAAAAGTTTGTTCTGAAACAAACAGAATGGGACAGGAAGGACTACCGCTGAGTGGGGGAGTGGATTACCACCGTTTTTATTTTAGGTCACCTTCCCGTTTATCGAAAACCGGAGATTTTTCAGTCTAGATTCAACATTTGATTTTACCTTCTTTGACCACCAGGGACAGCAAATATTTACAGCAGATGATTTCTACAGTCCATAATCTGATCAGTCCAATCCTCCCTCTCTTACAATCTTGTTGACCAAATCTGGTCACATTCAGCCCAGAGAGTTCAGTTTAACACAGAATAAAGACGCGGATGAAGTTTCTCCCTTACAGACTGATTATTGCATCGGACAAGAACAACCAGAGAAAACATCATTTTCCAATCGATAGCATTCAGAAAACTTGTTCAGCTTTTAAAGGGACTAAGATGGTTAGAATCTAACATGATCAAGCACAGAAACAGATGGTTAACATGTTTTCCCTCATATTCAAATTTTTTAATACTAAATAGGTGGCTGAAGATGGACGAATGGTTCCTTTCTCTCTCAGCCTAAATAGAAACCTCTATAATCTAACAGCCTTGCTGAGTTGATGCTATTGGCTTCCAAACTGAAGAATAAAATGAAATACTTTCAATCTCTGCCCGTATCACAACCTGCTGCTCCTCAGAGAAACAGAAACGCTTGTTAAACTAACAGATCGTGGCTGTGGTAAAAGTCAGAACTGGTAAAAAAAGAAAGTATTAAAGTGGCTTAGATTAGAAGAGCATATCTGCATACGAACATAATTACTCATCCTCCTCTGTGATACTTTCCTTATCGACAGACTCTTAAGAGAGAAGAGTTATAGAAACCATTCTGGCTCCTTTTTTCTTTGCCACTCATCTCACATTTCAGAATAGAAGCTGAAGGAAAAGAGGAGGGCAGTTAAAAATAAGAAGAGGAATGAACAAGACCGTGTTAGAGTGGAAACGGCTTACTGCAAGGATACGGTTAATATGAAGCAAAGGCTGAAGAGGTCGGAGGTCATCCATGAACGTTTGGAGAGTGACAGTAAGAAGGTCCAGAAATATTTAGTACTTATAGAATCTAAGGTTTGAGAATAAAGCTGTGTTTTTAATTTACCCCATAATTTCTGTTTCTTCCTAACTGCCTCTGATGTTCAACAAAGGGAAGAGGTGTCAGTGATAAACGTAAGGACCTGGTTCTATTCAGCTCCTGATTCTTCATGTTCTGCTTACTCTGAGAATCAGGAACTAGTTTTATGGCTCAGTGGCTTAAAGTTATCCTGGATCTGCTCTGTTGCCTTCCTAATCTGAGATTACTGTTCAATTTATAAAATGATCTGTTGACTTCTAATAAATATATTTGTGACTCGCCACAACAAAACCAGGAACACGTCTCGCCTGGGTGTTTGGAATTAGTTAAAGATCCTGAAAGCTTTCCAATGATGCCTAACACATGAAAAAAAACGATCATTTGAATGTTGGAACTCTGATCTCTAGGTTTGTAAAAGAAGTGTCCCACAACCACAACCAGACCAGAAAGCTGGATGTCTTAACAAACACTGTTTATTTCTTTCAGTTACAGATTTACCTTCCGACGTAGCGCCAGCAGCTTCATCGTCTTCTGCCCCTCCTGATGGACGCAGAGTTTTCCACACAGAGGTTGAATGTAGTCCATAATTCAACAAATGTAAATCTACTTCCAGCCTTCAGATCAGGAAACAAGGAAGAGCTGAGAGCTGTGCAGAAGGAATGGAGTATTGACTTCAACATGATAACATCTGTGGGTTTGAAAGGCCCTGAAGATCATCTAGGGCCACAAAGCAACACCCCAGGAGACTTGGTTGGTGAAACACCTGAACAAGTTCTTCAGCAGGTTTGACCAGTCCCCCTGGTACCTGGGCCATAAACTGGACTGGACTCACATCACTGATGCTCTCTACAGGAAGGATCAGTGCAGACTCTACCTGCTGAGGAGCCTGAGGTCTCATGGACTTTAGGGGGCGCTCCTGCAGACCGTCTTGGCATCATCCGTCTTCTAAGGTGTTTGTAGGAGCAGCTGAGTGGAAGTGGAAGAGAAAGGAGTGAGAAACAGATTATTGGTACAAAAACCTTTTGATAAAAAAATCATCAACATTCCTGATAGATCATCAGAATGTGTTGACGTTCCCATAGAAGCCATTTATCCTCATAATCACAATTCCCAATTTTGATTCAAGAGAGGAAAGCTCCTGAAACAAGAAGTGATCTGCAGAGAAGAAGGTTTATTTGACTGTCGACTTTGACCCTGGAGACCGGTTGATCTAAAGAAAACTGAAGAGAAGGTAAAACAGCATAGATGAGCAGCAGCTTGGTGACACATGAAGATATCAGCCTAACAGTATTTACGATAAACAAGCTCTAAAGGTCAGAGGATTGATGTTTTCCTCTCTCCCGGCTGAACCAGAGAGATCTTCTTCGTTTGTTTAAGCAGCCTAATAAATGCGCCGTGTTGAACTTGGAGCGGCGCCGTGTGTCGGTACGATGTCAAGCATTTTCCTGAAAAGACGTGTTTCACATCAGAGTCGTCAGAGCAAACAACGCTGTGTTGCTCTGAAGCTTCATTACGAGGTAAAATCATAAACAGAGCTGAGTGAACTCAGAACCATGTGTTTGACGAGACTTTCCAAAGACGTGATGGGAACATGTGACTCACGGATGCTGAGCAACCAGCCTGGAACCACAAACCAGGTCGGTACGTCTGGCTGGGCCTGACCCAAAGAGGCAACTAGAGGCACCTAGAGGCAACTAGAGGCACCTAGAGGCACCTAGAGGCAACTAGAGGCAACTAGAGGCATCTAGAGGCACATAGAGGCAACTAGAGGCAACTAGAGGCACCTAGAGGCAACTAGAGGCAACTAAAGGCAACTAAAGGCACCTAGAGGCAATTAGAGGCACCTAGAGGCAACTAGAGGCAACTAAAGGCACCTAGAGGCAACTAGAGGCACCTAGATGCACCTAGAGGCAACCAGAGGCAACTAGAGGCAACGTCCTCCTGCCTCCACCTGCCCGCATGATCCAAACTGAATGTGAGAGACGGGGAGACTTGGTTCTGAACTTCTGCCAGGTCGCTCTGCTTTTAACGGAACAACCAAGCTCAGGTGTGACTGCTGTTTAAAGCTGAACCTGCTCAGAGTTGGTCCCTCTGACCTGTTAAAGTCCAGCAGCCGTTGGTTCTTTTTAAATCCTCCCCACGCTCCCTAACTGCTTCACTAGGCTGTGCTCTTCTGAGCCAGCATATTAGTGATACCTTTCCATAATTCATGAGTTACTTAAATCACAGTGAGGTTTTCATGAACTCAGCCTCTTGAATGAAGCAGCTCTTAAATTTTGAGGCCAGAAGCTCAAACTGAATAAAATCCTCCCCGCTCTGGTTCTTACAGACAATCGTCCTGCTGTCGTGTGACGACTGATGGAAGAACGGCACCTAGCGTTGTGGTTATGAATATATATGATTAGTTTTCTTTTTCCTGGTCTAATGACATAAGTTTAGAGTTTGTTGGGAAAGGCTGAGGTGACCTTTGGGGGCGTGTCCTGTATCCTGTCGTTTTCTAAGCTTTATCCATGTTGATGACAGACACCAGCTCTGATCTGTTTTACAGTTTTGTTTCTGTTGGGTATATCCTGCATCACCTCCTCGGGGCAACAATGGTGGCGTTTGGTTTGAAGATGCAGAACACTGCTCCACTTATAAAGCGACGCATGTTTAAACATTCAGCCCACGCGTGACGCTTCCCCAGCGCTGCTATTTCAGATTCACAACAGCAGCAGCTAAAAGCCTCCAATCTCAGCCTCCATCACCTCCTCACTGCATTAACGCGCTCACTTCTAGTCCCTCACTTCTGTGTGTCGGTAAACAGGAAGTGACACGTAAGTTGAGCTTTTATCTTCCTGGAGCAGGGATAAATATACCCCCCCCCACCAACTGACTAAATACATCTTGAAACTAAGATGATTTTGAAACAACACTTGGGTCCAAAAGCCAGAACTCAAATGTGGGAACTGGTCATCAGGTCATCTGGACCAGGTCAGACCTGCTGGAGGAACAATTCACAGATTTTATTACTTTCCAGGTTTAATAGAAAAAAATCTTTTCAAACTAATGTTCTGTTCCAACCAGAGTTTAACTTGTTGGTTCTGAACGTTGATCCAACCGTCTGCTTCTTGTTGCCTCTTGTTGCCTCCGGCAGCACAGCGGTGCCCTCTGCTGCTCTGGTTGGTCAGAAGAGACTCCAGTTAAACTTCCTGTTTTCTGAAGTGTCTATTAAATATGGCGGCTCTTTACATATCAACCAGATCCTAATAAAGCTAAAACCTCAGAAACAAGCTTCTTGCTGTTCTTCTCTCACTGTCTGAACTGGGACAGACAGACAGAAACAGATATTATGGGATGGATTTGATCAACCTTTGGGCTAAAATAATAAAATTGCCTCTGAAAAATGTTCAAATGTTGATAAATATCTGCGCCTGCATTTGATTTGATCTTAAAATTATAAAGTTTTATTAATATTTATGTAATTTAGCAGCACAAAAAAAACTGGTTTGATTTGATTGATAAAATTAAACGTTTTTATTTATTTGTTATGTTTTCTTAGTAAACTGTTATGGAGCTGATTTAATCCCTGATCCATCAGTTTGAACGATGTTGGTTAGATTTAAAGCGGCCTAGTCAAAGTCCAGACCTTAATCCAGCTGAGATTGATCTCATGTAAACTTTTTTAGTAAATCAGGATGTAAACCAGCCTCCCGCCACCACGCACATGAACACCACACTTTTCAGATTTGTGCTGCGCTCTGAAGGAACCATGTTTGTTCTCTGCAGATGATCTGATGGAGGGATGAGAACTGGGCGTGGCTTCCTCACGCGCTCACAATCCGAGGCTGGAAATCTAACTTGGAAGGTTGGATGAAGGTTGGATGAAGGTTGGATGTTTCTGCAGTCATGATGGGAGCGAGTCCAGGAATGTGAGGAGCCTCCGCCGAACCGAGTCCCCGGCCGGAACCGAGCTGGACTAAACTTGGCTCGGATTAATCTGCGCTGCAGAACCGAGGACGGCGGGACTCCGCCCGAACACAGAACCCGCCGCCGAACCGCGACAGCCGGCAGGTCCTAATTCTGGTTCTGGATCTGGATCTGGGCTGAAGGGAGCAGAAAGAAAGGACAGCTGGTCGGGAGAGCGGCTCAAGGACGTTCAGGTTCTGGTTCTGGTTCTGGTTCTGGACCTGGATCTGGATCTGTTGGCGCTGTTTGGGAAGGACGGGAATTTTCCAGCGTTTTTTTTTCTGCTTGGATTTCTGGGAATGTTTTAAGCAGCTGATCACCAGGATTTCTCTTTATTCGTGTTCGTCTGTCGCGCACACGCACCCGCACGCGCCTCTGGCTTTCATCACCCCAGAACCGAAACCAGGAGGAAACTGGGATCACTTTCTGTGGTTAGTTTATTTCTGAGGGACGAGAAGAGGAAGATGAAGCTCAGTGATGGTGAGTCTGATCCGCTGTTAACAACGTCGTGCACGCGCGTGCGTGTAGGAAGCTCACTGTGTGTTTTTTTTAAACAGTTTTATTATTATTATTGGGTTCCCAGCAAATTAATCATGGCTGCGCTCCACTGCGCATGCGCGACTCTCAAATTCTGCAGAACTTCAAACCCAATGCGGTTCGGTTGAATGACATCTCTCTCTGGGTCCTGATTGGCTGGGCTCAGTGAGGTGGTGGCAGTGTGGTCATGAGGGAATGAGCGCGTGCACACAGTCCGCGTGTCAGATACTGAGACTTTAATATTAACCTCAGAGATGAACTGGAGTAACAGAAACTATCCAACCATTGTTGTTTCTGCACTGATTTAATGTAAACTTGTTTTCTGACGGGATCATAAATATTTGACTTCAGAACAAAATTCCTCAGAGGTTTGAATCTTTTGTTAGTTTGATTAGGATTGGATTCAGTTTCCCTGAAACATCCAGAGATTTCTGCAGATCTGCTTAGAAAGTGACTCCAGGACCACGGAGAGCTCCCTGCCAGCAGCTTCCTGTCGTTTCCTCTTCCTCTTCCTCATCTGCAGGTCAACAAATTTCCTCCAACGCAGTAACGATGCAAGGAAGTTTTCCTTCAGGAATGTGAAAACAGGTCAGTGTTGAGGGAAGATGGCTGGAGCTGAGTCCTGAAGGAAGTGAAAACAGAGACTAGCCGAGGTTCCGCCGTCCTCAACATGCAGTCAGAGATATTATGGGATGAATGAACATGAACTTCATAACATAACCGAGGCCGTTTTTCTGTTATTATTGAAATATTTATTTTATTATTGAAATATTTAGAATCTTGTGAATAATTTTCCTTCACCTGATGAATATTTTCTGTTCAAAAATGTGAAATCACAAAAGGATCTGCTGTGTCTTCGTTTCTCTATCTAGCAGATTTTATTTCAGGGTATCGCTGCTGCTCGGCTTCTTTTGTATCTCAGCTCTGGTTGGTTTCCATCATCTGTGTGTGTGTGGCTTGTGTTTGCTTCATTGTGGGGACCAACGGCGGTTCTCTATGTGGGAAAAGGCAGTTTCTGGGTCAGAGGTCAGGTGATGAAGATAGTGTTAATCCAGTTAGGGTTAGGGTTAGGTTTAGGGTTAGGAATGGTTAGGTTAGGGTCAGAGGTCACGGTTAGGCAGTAGGAATCCATGAGGAATAAATGGACGTTAATGGAAGGTCCCCGCAGGGATAGAGAAACTCTTCATGTGTGTTCTGGGTCTTCTCATCTGACTTGTTAACGAGGATGACGAGCAACTAATAAAACGCTGCTGGATCAATAGATCAAATCAATAGATGAAATATTGACCCCCAGTAAAAGAACACAAGTGAACGATTTAGATCCGTGTTTGTTTTTTGGTTTTTGTCAATTTCTAAATTAAAAAGTGAAAATTGTTAAAATCAGAGTTTATTTTCATGATAATGGTTAAAACAAAGACTCAGAGGAGCTGATTGTGTCTGTTTGTTTCTGAGTGATAACGTTTATGTGTCTCTCCAGACTCCGTTATTCACCTTCCAAACTTACCAAATAACACAAAACATTTTTAAACTCCCCCAAAATATTTATGTGATTAAATTTACTAGATTAAGTTTAATGATGCAGTGAGTTTTTATCTGTTTTATCCACCATCTATTAAAACATAAATACTATTATTATACATTTTTGCTTTTTCTTTATCTGAACACTCGATTTTAGATTAGCAGCAAATTTGTGCGAGCAAAACCAACAAACTAGATTTTAAAGTCGGTAAAATAACAAAAATCTATCAGCCATTCGCTCTCTCTCCTCTCTTGGCCCGGCGAAAATCCACACAGCTTTGCAGCATCTGCTGCAGATGTCAGACTTTTATTCTTTATTTTTAGGGCTTTAAGCTTTTTTTAGCTGCTTCACTTTTGATGCCTG
This sequence comes from Orestias chungarensis, assembly GCA_032876305.1. Classification (NCBI taxonomy): domain Eukaryota; kingdom Metazoa; phylum Chordata; class Actinopteri; order Cyprinodontiformes; family Cyprinodontidae; genus Orestias; species Orestias chungarensis. Next base: position 59,694 of record JAVLVB010000816.1, read on the forward strand.
ATAGCTGAGACTTCGACCTTGTTCCACCTTGACTCTCTGAGTCGCTGAGGAAACATCCGTGGGGATCTGGGGGCCAGAGAAGCTCTGCATGTGAAACACAGACCCGCCTTTCCTGCCTTTGCTTCCATCCAGGAGTTTTTATTGCAGTGAGATTTATTCTCCGTGTCTGATAGTCGACCAGAATCATGACTGTCCATGTTTGAGTCATTTTATGGTCATTTTATGAGAGCAGACACACCTCATTATTATTTAACATTATGAATATTGTCATGATATTTCTGGTATTTTACTAATTAAAGCAACCACAGTAGATTTGATTTAGAATATAAATAATTGAACCAAACATTAATTACGGCCACAAAATGGAACTTTATGTATTTATTATGTTTTTTTTGATAAGAGAGCTGACTGGACCTGGTGACTCTTGAGGAGCTGCTGAGGTCTGTAGCTCAGGTGGAGGATCTGTTGGCACTGAATATGAGCTCAGCAGAAAAGTGACGAGAAGAAAGAAATTCTGATTCCTGTTTGTCTTAAACCATAAAAAAGGAAACGTGGCTGAAGCTGCTTAGAGACCAACGCTGGAGCAGGAAACGTTTGCTCTGTGAAACATGGTGGTGGCGGCAGCCTCATGCGGGGGAGGCATTTGTTTCTTTAGACAGGCAGATAAAAGGAAGCGTGAAATGTGGCTCATACATCATGTCGCTTTATTTTACAGCCCTAATTTCTCATCTGATCAAAGATTTAAAGCCTGAAATACTTTTAGGTCTCCTTCACTTCTGAGTCCAGCAGAATCTGAGGAGGATAGCGAAGAAATCGTAGCGTTACCAGAAGCTGCGGCTGAAATATTCGACGTCTATTGTTGTAGAAACTCAGCTTCCTGTCTCTAAGAAGAATTAATCTGTTGTTTAATCTCCTTGTCTGGAGTCATTCCCCCAATCCCTCTGACTACAGTACCCATCTGTGTCCTCATCCATCTGGCCATCCAACCGCTACGCCCACTTGACGCTCTGACCTCACTCACTTCCTTTTCTTTTTCATGTTTTCTTCTCTGTCTGCTGTTCTTAGTAGAAGTGGTTTCAATCTCAGATGTTTCACTGAAGCTGCGACACCCAGGAGCGCTTTCTTATCTGCTCTGGTCATCACACAAACATTTCTGGAGACACTAAGCTGGCAGATGTTTCTGACGTTTAGCTTATCAGACCCAGAGTTAGTGAACCTTTACTGCTGGGGGGGTCAGTCACTGAAGTGGTTAGCAGCTTTTTAGCCGGCGGCTCATTGCTGCAGGTTTCTGTTTCTTTTTACTCGTCTCTGCGTCGGCATAAGTCAGAGTTCAGACAGTTTTAGGCTTTCACATAATTCATCAGAAACGGAACCTCCAGAACCATCAGTTTCTTCCTGACGCTGCTAAAATGCCTCCATGCTACTTCAGACAGGTCAGCATGGAGGCACAGACCACAGATCAGATCAGATTCCTGGTTTCTCATTGGTCAGTCACTGACAGTCAAACAATAACTGAGGTCAGTAAACGTCTCATTAGAACATTTACATTTCTGCATTTAGCAGACGCTTTTATCCAAAGCGACTTACAAAAAGAGGGTTTAACATTGAACTACGACGCAATTTAGAAAACCATTTGAATCTGTTTAACCGTCAGTAGCTTGTTAGAAATTAAAAACTGAGAGCTGATCAGAAGCTATTTCAGTTTCAAACCGACATCTACCTGGAACAGACGGACGGGTCGCAGCTGATCTGATGGATCCACATCACCGGCCGGATCGGCGCGTTACCACAGACCACGGAGTGATCGGTGAAGTCAGCGACTCCATTTTTATCTTTGAAACTCATTTGAATAATAAACCAAATGTAATAAATAACCAGGATCAATTTGAACGTGTTTAGAGTTGGAATTAAATGATTCTGTTAAATAAACTGAGCTGAAGGTAATTGAGCAAGGCAGCATCAGCAGGAAGGTTGCTGGTTCAGTTTGTACTTTAGGGCAGGAGCTTTTTAACAGAAGTCTGACTCAGTGTTAGTTTCTAACTTATAAAGCTGTAACTTTGTTCTCTCATAAATCTCTGTTCTCTCATAAATCTAATAGATCAATGATAATAATAAATAAATAAACGGTTCATGTAAAGACGACACTCAGGAATCTGCTACCAACACAATTTCCTCAAAGTCTCACTCTCAGCTCACAAACACGGTGATAATCCGCTAATTAATTTGTCTAGTTGTGATTTGTTTCAGCTTATTTTTGGGGGGGGTTTAAGCTTTTCCAACAGTCCTGCAGTTCTGATTTCCTGATTGAGCCGAATCCTCTGGAGATGTTTGGAGCTTAGTGTAGCTGCTGCGTTTTCATTGGGGGAGGACACAGCCAGCGTTTCAGCTGCCGGGGCAGAGATGAATGTTTGAACCGGGATCGAGGATTTCTGAGTGTTTGGCTGAAAACGACTGAAATGACTCACGCGGCTGTCGGCTGGTGCATTAGAATGATTGTTTAAAACGGCGGCGGTGGCTTAAATTCAATAAAAGCTGCTTTAGAATGATGGATGGAAAAGCTCAGTTATGCTAGAGTCACATCTCTATATTTACTGTGATTGAGGAACGAACAATGTAAAGCAAACACGAGCAGCTGGGAGCGAAACGCTGCATACACGTCGGAGCTTCTGTTCTCCAGAGATGTTCCAGGATTTTCCTCTGAACAAAAACAGGTTCATGGCAGAAATCCACAGGAAGCAGAAACGAGTCAGCAGCTGATGAGGCTCCCAGCGTCCTGAGCTCAGATGTGTTACAGATACGTGATGGTTCTCTGGAAATTATCAGCTCTCCTAATTTTCTGCTTGATCACCGAGAGCTTGATGACTTTGTTCCTCCTAAACTTCTTCATGAGGCGTTTAGGAAAGTCTAAACTCTCTGGACCCTTTTCCTTTAGCTTTCTTTCAGGATGGTCTCAAGGTTTTCTGATATATAAAGGCCGGATTTAAATGTTCCATAGAAACTCTTCAATATTAGATTGGAGCAGGACAATAACTGCTACCAGCTCTCTCCTCATTCAGGCATTTTCTAAAGGTTATGGGATGAAAAAGGAACATGAGTGACACATTTTTTATATTAACCAATAAGCTTCTATGTGTCCTAAAACAAAAGAACCTGCGACCCTCAGAACTCTTTTATCAGACTTTTAAAGCTTTGCTGAGGAAAAACTAAAAACCAAACGATGTTTTAAAGCTACTGTAAACAGGATCAGAGGCCAAACAGAACACCTGCATCTTTATTTGAGGTTTTTTACTTCAACTGGTTTTATTAGAAAAGATTTCCTGTTAGTTGATGTAAAACTGAAAAGAAAACATCATTTGTAGTTTGAACATTTGTGAAATTGGTGAGCAACAATGTAAGAAGAGAGAAAACCTTTAAAGTTGTTGTTTTCTCTCTAACAGCAGGAATTTATTCCACATCTGTCGTCAGGAACACATCAAATCTCTCCTGGTTAAGTTTCCAGGTCGTTTATGTTTGTTCTTTAAGTTTCAAACTTTTCTAAATACTTTGCCAAAAAAGTTTTTATCCTATCAAACATTTTTAAGATTTACCTGAACTAAGAATCATCTTTTTATTTTGTCATCTTTAGATTAGTTTTGATTAAAAAAAATAATTTTACCAAAATAATTTCTTTAACTTTCTGCAGAAAATTCCACTTTTGGTTCAGCTGTTAGATGATAAAACATTTGGACAAAATATTGAATTATGACTGAATGTATTTGATTTGATTTACAACCCAAAAAGTGCAGATGTTAATAAATTTACTAAGCTGCTTAAATGTTTGTAACACTAAATAATTGGACATTATAAACTTTAAATTTTGGTTTTCAGACAATTTATGTGACTTTAAAATATCTGAGTCAATAAAACCTAAATTAGACACGAGCGACGCAAATAAACAGATGATTTAAAATGATTTAAGGAGCAAACAAACGATTTCAGGACTCGTTAGGAAAACACGGACACAGGTAGCGCTAGCTCGTCTGGAGAGGTCAGAGGTCATTCGTTATTTGAATCAGCCAATAAGAGGTGGACATCACGTGATGCAGATTCAAGTTTTATTGTTTGAGGTCCTTTGGAGACGCCCGCCCTAAATAAACCGGTGGTGTCGATGTTGGACTGGCAAGGGTGATAAGTGGGTGTGGCCTAGACACACCTGGACATATCTAGCCCCGCCTCTGGCTTCGCCCACGTCACATACTTCAGCAGGTGTTGAATAAACGTGAAACGAATTGCGTCTGATCGGATCTCCTCCTCTCCTCTTCATCGTAGTTCAGCCTCGCTGGAAAGAGGCAGCGGATCAATGTGGGCCTCCCGCCGTGCCGGTAAATACAAGCCGGCTTTCAGAGACACGCCTGCCGCTCTCCGTCGCTGCAACAGGGCGCAGGATGGAGTGATATGAAGGGACGGCGAGGAGGAGAGGGGAGCCAATCACAGGGCTGGGCTGGTGAGAGCAGCGGGACGAGGACGTGTCAGCAGAGACAGAAATAGAGCCGAACTGTCGCTTCTGTTGTGTGAGAGACGCTCACATGTGGTTCCTTCATCTGTCGGCTCTCCATGAAAATCTGAAGATTTTATTACAGTTAATTAAAAATGTCAAAGATTTAGAATAAGAAACAAACGGGTCATGTTTTTCTATCCTAGCGGGGACTTTCTCTAGCCCAACCTTGACCTCTGACCTCAACTATTACCTGTTCATATCTGACCCTAAATCTAACCTTGATTTATTTCAAACCATAGAGGAACATCTGACCTTTGACCCAGGACTCCTGGAGACCTGACTTTGGTCCCCACAGTGCAGCAAATACACACACACACACACACACACACACACACACACACA
>JAVLVB010000817.1:0-24578 GCA_032876305.1 Orestias chungarensis
TGTTAAAGAAAAACTGATGGAAAAATGGCAAAAAAGGTGGGATGAAGAAAACACAGGAAGGTGGTTTTATAAAATTCAGAAGAGAGTAGGAGAAAAAAGAAATGGTAGAAGAAATAGAAAGGAGGAAAGAGTAATAACACGGCTAAGGTTTGGGCATACAGCACTAAATTACACACTTTTTAAAATGAAAAAACATAATTCTGGCAAATGTGAACACTGTGGAGCGTTAGAAACAATTGAACATGTTATGTTAGAATGCCAAAGGTATGATAGAGAAAGAAGTTATATGAAGAGGGAATTTGAACATATTAAAGAGAAGATTAATTTATTAGATATATTGAGGAAGAATTTGGGGAGTAAACAAATACAAATAGTTATTAGATATTTAAAAAGGACAAAATTATTTCATAGAATTTGATTATAATAGACGTGTGTGTGAATGTATGAATAATATAGAGGGGTAGAATAAATAGTAATGTATAAGTGTGTGTGTGTGTTTGTGTGTGTGTATATATATATATATAGTATTTATTTATAGACCATCTCGAACCACACTCCATACCAGTAAGTGGCGGTAATGCTACTATAAGTTTGTTGCCAACCGCCAATAAAATCCAACAAGAAGAAGAAGAAGACACACATACACACAGGAAGAAACAGAGAACAGGGGAGTGGAGGAACAAGCTAGAGAACGTAATCAAAATAGAAAATATAAATGAATAGTAAATCTAATAATAATACAAGACAACTAAAGTGAACTAAACAGAGCAAAAACTAAATATAAATGAAAAAAACAACAAACTGACCCAAACCAAAACATAGATCATGACAGATCTCTATCCTCAAAGTCCTTATTAGTTAATGATTTAATTCTTGATAATCAAATTGATTTGCTTTGTCTCACAGAAACCTGGCTGCAGCATGACGATTATGTTAGTATCAACGAATCAACTCCCTCTAATTATTCAAACTTTCACATTCCTCGAAGTACTGGGAGAGGTGGAGGAGTAGGAAGCATTTTCCAATCAGGTTTATTAATTAATCCCAGGCCAACTAATAGTTATAGTTGAACATTTAACCCTTAGCTTTCCTCATCCAACCTCTAAAAGAATTAAACCACTTCTGTTTGTCATTTTGTATCCTCCGCCAGGTCCTTACTCTGAATTTATAGATCAGATCTCAGATTTTTTATCTGATATAGTGTTAAACACTGATAAAATCATTATAGTGGGAGATTTTAACATTCATGTTGACACCAAAAATGACAGTCTAAATGTAGCATTTACTGCCATTTTAGACTCAATTGGCTTCACTCAAAAAATCCAAACACCTACTCACTCTCTTGGTCACACTTTAGACCTTGTGCTGACTTATGGCATTGAGTGTGAAAAAAATATAGTGCTGCCTCATAACCCTCTCCTTTCTGACCATTTTTTGATAACTATTGAGTTCTTTTTCACCGAGTACTTAAAATCTGAAAGAAAATGTCTTTATAGTAGGTGTCTATCGGAAAACTCTGTTACAGCCTTCAAAGAATCCATTCCACCTCTAATTTCTTCAGTATTTCAGAAACACACAGTGGAGGGCAACAAATTAATTTTATGCCCTACACAGATTGATGCTGTTGTTCATAGTATTGCGTCCTCATTGCGTACAACATTAGACAATGTAGCCCCAATTAAAAGGAAAGTGATTACTCATAGGAGGTTGGCCCCCTGGTTTAATTCAGAACTTTGTATCTTGAAGGGAAAAACCAGGAAATTGGAGAAGAAATGTAACTCTTTATTAGTAGGAAGTTCACAAAATGCAATTAAAAGTCTACAGTTGGTTCAAAATGCTGCAGCAAGAGTTCTGATGAAGCTTAAAAAGAGAGATCATATCTCCCCAATTTTAGCTTCCCTTCATTGGCTCCCTGTCAAACTTAGAATATATTTTAAGATTCTTCTTTTGACATATAAAGCCCTCACTAATAAAGCTCCATCGTATATCAGAGATCTGATTACTCCTTATGTCCCTAACAGAGCACTTAGCTCTCAGACTGCAGGTTTACTGGTGGTTCCTAGAATCTCTAAAAGCACAATGGGAGGCAGATCTTTCAGTTATCAGGCTCCTCTCCTGTGGAACCAGCTTCCAGCTTTAGTCCGTGAGGCAGACACCCTGTCTAGTTTCAAATCTAGGCTTAAAACCTTCCTGTTTGATAAAGTTTTTAGTTAGGAAGAGGTAGAGAAGACAGCCTAATCCGGTTGGGGGAGGAACTCAGTCTTGACGGACGGTTCTCCTTTGCTCTACATTCTTCATGTCTCACTCTATAGGGTTAAGTTATTTAAGTTTTTCTATAGTTATGCTGCTATAGGCTTAGACTGCTGGAGGACAATCTGACCACTTCTCTCTCTGCTACTTTCTTCCTTTGTCCAATCTACTTAGCTACCGCTATTTCAACCTTGTTAACCTTTTGTTTTCTCTTAGTGTTCTTCTCTCCATTGTAACCACACTTGGGCTGGCGTTCTGTTAGCTGAGACAGCTTCTTGGATGAGAACATGGGCTGAGATGCTTCCAGTGACGTTCTACAACTGCTGCAATAAACTCTTTTATTTCAGTATCCTGTGCTTCTAATTTAGCTTTCTGTCTTTTCAAACCCCAGTCGGTCGTGGCAGATGGCTGCTTGTACTGAGCCTGGTTCTGCTGGAGGTTTCTTCCTGTTAAAGGGGAGTTTTTCCTCTCCACTGTCGCTACATGCATGCTCAGTATGGGGGATTGCTGTAAAGTCAACGACAACACAAGCCATTGTTTCTGCCTGCTGATTCCAGAGGAGTGAATGCTGCAAGTCAATGACTCGATGCAATCTGCTTGGGCTCCTTAGTTAGGAAACTTTTTCAAATTGATTTGTTAGAATGTATCTTTAATTTTAATTGATTTTTTGTGAAGTGCCTTGAGACGACACCTGTTGTAAATTGGCGCTATATAAATAAACTGATTCTTGATTCTTGATTGGTGTGTGAGATTGCAGGTGAGGTCAACCAAAATTTAACTGAACATAATTGCTGAATTTATAGATGTTTGAGGAGACAGACAAAATACATTTCTGGATGACTGGCCATTTTTTATTTGTCGAGCAAAGCATGTGCAGAGATCTGTTGGGGAAACACAGCAGTTGATTTTATTTTAGTCTCTTTGTTATGTGCTGTAAGAGTGAACACTCAGAACACTCAGATAAGCAATCTGTGGATTTTTAAATAATCCAAAGCTCTTGACAGCCATTTTTAACCCAAGTGTCTATAAGTTGCATTGTGTTAAAAACTGCATAACCTACAGTCTTCATACATTATTCTACTAGTGACATCTTTTAAACTCAGTTTTGAGGATTTCCAGAATCAGAAAGGACAGTTAGCATCAGCTCCTAATAAAGTACTGCCTTTCAAAGGTGCCAGAACTTAACCAGTTAAAAAAAAATAATTATTTCAATGGTATCACTTTAAGAGGGTTATAAAAGGTTGGAAATAGTCAGTAACAGTACCCTTGTAGGCAGTGTTATACAAATTACACTTCAGTTGATAACAGAGGTCCATTTCCATTAGCATCTACTCAGGCTTGACTCTTTTCTACATGGTTATAAGGCTTTTCCTCTAGTAACAGTTATTTGGTACTAGAGCATACTTTGCAGGGTTTCTAATTCTTCTGGCTTGGATTAAAAACACAATAGCGGTTTGTTAGTAAGTCAATTATTGACTAGGTGGTCACAAGAGCCACTTATTCTGTATAAAGTGATCCGCCATTTATAAAACCTCACAACAGCGATTTAATTTGACAAAAAGTGAAAGTATGTTCATCATATCTGAGAAATACCCTCACAAGCCACTTTATTATGTCCACCTATCCAATTACTTTTTAATGCATATTCCTAATCAACCAATCACATGTCAGCAACTCAAAGCATTTAGGCATGGTCAGAATGATTTGCTGCAGTTCACACCAAGCATCAGAATTGTAAAGAAAGGTGTCTTAAGTGACTTTGAACGTGGCATCTGAATCTGAATATTTCAGAAACGGCTAATTTACTGGGAATTTCATGCACAATCATCCCTTGTGTTTAAATAGAATGGTCCGAAAAAGATAAAATATCCAGTGAGCTGCAGTTTTGTGGGCAAAAATGCCTTGTTGATGCCAGAGTTCAGAGGATAATGGTCTGACTGCTTTGAGCTTATAGAAAGGCAAATAACCACTCATTACATCCAAGGTATGCAGAAGAGCATCTCTGAATGCACAACATGTCAAACTTTGAGGCAGATGGGCTCACACCGGGTGTGATTCCTGTCAGCTAAGAACAGGAAATTAAGGCTACAGCTTGCAAAGGCTCACAAAATTGGACAATAGAAGGAAGAAAAAGTGTTCCCAGGTCTGATGAGTCTCAATTTCTGCTGCGACATTTGGATGGAACAGTCGGAATTTGTGGTCAACAACATGAAAGCATGGATCCTGCCTTGTATCGACGGTTCAGGCTGGTGGTGTAATAGTGAGAGGATTTTTCTTGGCACTCTTCGGGCCCCTTATTAACGATTGACCATCATTGCAACGCCACATCCTACCTGAATATTGTTGCTGACTATGTCCATCCCTTTATGAACACAGTGTACCAATCTTCTGATGGCTACTTCGAGCAGGATCTTGCGCTATCAAGTCATAAAACTCAAATAATCTTAGACTGGTTTCTTGAACATGACAATCAGTCTCTAGTTGCAGTCAGTTCTCCATTTTTTTTGTTTTTTGTTCCTTCTAGTTTTTAAGAGTTTTTCTAGTTCAGTCATTTTGATTATTTTGACACTTTGTTTTTTCCCCTTCTTATGTCCCTCATTGCCTCCTGTGCTTCACTCAGGTTCCAACCATCACCAGTGATCAAACCTTCTCCAGAATACCACGGTCGCCACAATCATATTGTCTCACCGCTTCTCTGGCTCAGCTCGGTCTGCTCGCTCCAGCACTCTCCATCAGTTGCGCTCTCCCCCTGGACAACCTTTTCACCTGGACACAAGCTGAAAGGACTCACCACTCACTCCTCCCTGGCGTCAACAACCTCCACTGAACAATATACAAACCTTTTTCAATAAACTCAAAATTATTTGGACTCCTGAGAGTCCTCTATTTCATGTGGGTCAGAAGCTTGAATAACATGACAATTTTCTGAAATCTGTAGCACCACCAGCCGTGAGAAATTTCTCTTTTCATCACTATTTTGATATTCTGATGCATGTTTTTAAACTTCAGCAAGTCGTCCAAATGCTTTAAAGAATTGAGTTGGCACCATGTAATCAAAGTTCAGCTGCACATTAAACAGTGAGGTTGACGTTGAATAAAGTGGTGCACATAGATCATTTAATTATGCTTAGATTTAAGTAAATAATTTCAGTAATGATGTATCTTTATTCACAGTTAAATTGGCATAAATAACTAAGTGGCATAGGAACCTGATGAACCACGTCTGATTTTGTGCTATTCCTGGGGCACACAGCAAACAAAAGAAGTTACGAAGTTTGTCTTTTTATTCGTTGCTGAGAACTCTAGGAAAGTGAACACAACTTTCACCCTGTGCGAACCCCAGCGAGACATGTTGCTAATGCAAGCAGGAACAAGTTTCCATTGACCTCAGACACCAGGGTTACTGACTGCCACAATGAAAACAGAGTCAGTTTGAAAGAACAACTTCTGCTCTCTCTAACTTTTACAACATTCTGTCACGGGAAAGTCAATCAAATGAAAAGCAATAACTATAACACCGGATTACACCTGGAGAAGTTTCTTTCGCCTTAAATACTCTTTGCTCCATTACATCCACAAACCTCTGTGTATTTTATTAGATTTTTTTTTAAACACAGTTTCAATGTAAACATGTGACAATGATGTAAGCTGCCTCATTGACTTGTTTTATTTCTGTAGCCCTGACCACATCCAGGAACAATAGAAGCTGTCAAGCAATCCCTCCTTGTTGTGATTTATTTCTGTAGTTTTTTTTCTAACCTACTACTGATTTTCCGTAGCCAGTGTGGTAACCCATTTTCACTGCTCTGAAACAACTTAAACTGCTGCAGAACTGTTGACAATCCACCGACTAGTTGCATATCCAACAAAGCAATTCCACCTCTCCAGGGGACCGAGGAGGCTGTGTTGAACACCTCACAGCCTGGAAGCACTGGCCCCCTCTGAGCCTGGTTAAACACTGAGCTGTGACTCAGAAAAGAAAACCAAAACGCTTGGCAACTGAGGCCAAATCTCATTTCACCCCATGCACCCTACAGACAACGCAATCAGTTTGCTTTTTTTGGGTGCACACAAAGAGGTAGTTTGTCACACTTAACCAAGGGAGAGAAAGGTAGAATAAGTGTGATTTTCCAAAATGAACACCTGGGATAGAGCCTAATGAAACACTTTGAATTTTAAACTTTTTCATATTAGCTTATAATAAGGGGATTTATGTATAGGTTAAAACTTCAATAATTAGATTCCATAAGCCCCAACTGATGATAAACATACATCCCAACCTGGCTAATCCTGGTTGCCAGGTTGGGGTGATTTTAGATGGGGTATCTTTCCTTAGAATTTGTCAAACAAAGCTGAATTAGCTTTATTGATGAAGTAAAATGTGTAAAGCATAAAATTCACGGTTATAGCAAAAGTGATTTTTTAGATTGAAATGAAACATTAAACAAAAATATGACACACTTTATGCTTTTGAACACATATTTTAATGTATACCATCAAAATCTCATGCTGATACTATAATGGTTCATTATACCATTGCCTAAAGGGAACATATGACACTTTCCATTATAGTTCATTATTGCCTCAGGGCAGGGATTACTTTTTTTTAAAAAGGTCCATTAATTAGCTAAGAAATTATGGGAAATTGTAACAGACTAAGAGTTAATTACATAAAATCACCCTCTAAAAAATAGCAAATTACTTTTTTTAAAACCTTGTTACTTATCCTCTTTTATCTATATAAAGCTTTATATCCTTTAAACAGATGCCGTTTGAAAATGTGAGCGGACAGATTAAGTTGCTTGCCTAAGGGCAGCATGGTGCCATTAAGTCTTGAGGAAATTTTACAACACAGATCAACAACTACTGAGGGTAAGGCTGCACAATATGTCCTAAATATTTTGTGATTATGTGTAATAATCGTTTCACAAAGGACTATCTGGAGTTAAATTACTGTGTTGACCAAATGATAAATGTTACAGAGCGTGTAAAGGCATTAATTCCAGCTGGTATTGCAAGCGTAATATTAACCAATATTATCACATGTTCTGTCAGTTAATGGGCATTCTAAAGTATTTCTAAAGACCTAACTCAAAGACAACAAGACCCTTCTGATCTTGCCCAAGGTTGACACCAGCACACACCAGCAATGGCTGGTTGACCTCTTTAAAGAACTGGCAAGCTGAATTTATGTTTGAGTTGTGGAAAGGACCTGAATAGGGATAAGGGTTGCATGCTCTGACGTGTCATAGAGGTGGCCAGAATGACACATGGATGGGTAGAGTTAGCATTTCCATCTGACAAGTCAAGTTATAACAACCACCAGAAAAACGAAGAAGCTATGGTACAAATAATCATTTACTTGTGTTTTACATTGCCTTGAAATTGTCAAGAGTTGTTTTTTCGTAAAATATAGTAATACATTACAAATGGAATAAAAACAATCTGAAACATGAAACATCTGAATTCCTAATCTACACAGTTCTGAGCGAAAACAATCAAAAGACTGTATAACTGGAACTTGACAAAATGTCAAGAATTGTTGCAAAAAAACAAAAAACAAACTCATTGTAGCTTAATGATGCATTGAATCATTAACCTTTAGTCAGAAACCCAGAAGATTACTGCCACTACCTATTGTTTTGATATATAGGCATCTTTGCACATCAATGAGCTACGCCATTTCTCCAATACATTCATATCATCAGGTGATTAGGATAACTAGAACATGATCAAACACAAGTGTACATAGAAATATTGAATGTGCACATATAATTCTTCAAGGCCCATTAATTTAACAACATGAGGTGATTAGAATTGTGATTATGAAGCTCTGACAAGCATTACAACTCAAGATGCATATTGATTTCTCATTTTCCTTTGAGATCAGACCTAAGTTAATGAGCTGTGGAAATATTTAAAATTGTATTTTGCTTTAAATAATAAATGGAAAACTTAAAATGAATGCCAATGTCTTCTTAAGTGTGATAAATGCACTTTGTGGTACGTTTGTTGCGTAAAATCCATTTTATTAGCCAAGTAGAACAAATCATGCCCTTAAAACAGTGTTTAAGTTCCAAAATATACAAGTTTACTGTTTGTTAACCAGGTTTGGGATAGATATTGTGTGATAAGATAGGGTTTAGTTTTTCTACTGACTTGAGGTTAAAATTTTGGGTTAGGCATTTTTTTTCCTTATTAAAAAGTATTTTTAAGCATAAAAAATTGTGTGCACACTGATTGGATTAAATTGTGGACCTTGTAAATTGCCTATGAGCAACAGCGGTAGGAAATGAAAAATATTTTGTGGAAATCTCACTCTAGTGTAGGGGTGGCCATTTGGGACATAATTTCAAAATCCAGAAAATCATTTTTGGATTACAAATAAAATACCCTGTTCTACACTACCTGGGTAGGAATGTAAACAAGGAACTCAACTCAAATTAAAAATTTAAATTCAAAGTTGTAAATAACATCAGTTCTAATTACTTTCTGCTGGAAGCAATAAAATAATATCTCCTCTCCACTCCTCTCATTCTCAAAAGTAAGCTGTAATTGGAAACAAAACGCAGAACATATAACCGATATTTTGTGTTGTTTTTATTCTTTTACAATCACACATAATTTGCTTAAGAACTTTATCTTTATTTGTAGTTTCATTTGTTGTTATACCTTGACATTGCCATTTTAGAATCACCACGTATTTCAGTTGGTTAACTGGAATATTGTTAACACGGTTTTTACATAATTTCCAGTTGTGAGCTCTGACATCCAATGTAAATGGAATGCACCAACACTCTTTTTAGGTTTTAAAAATTCCAGGTATAGAATTAAAGTTTGGTTCCATTGAAATGTCCTAGAAAATAACCTTCCTTAAATCACCCATCTTCTGTTTTCATATTACTGTCTTCTTGTTCTCCCAGTGCCATATTTCTCTATTTCAATGAATATTATGTAAATACGGAGACCAAGAAACCTCCAATTCGTTTGCAGATTTGTATTGTAAAAAAAACTCATCAAATCTTTTCCAGGAATGTGGTCTGAAATCTGGGCTCTGGGCTGACTCCTTGCAGAATTAGTTATTTTGGAAAGGTTACAGTGTTGATTACCATCCATAAGAATTAGCAACAATCATAGGTAGCAAAATTAGGAAGTTAACAATTTCTTGACTCCATACACCCAGTGTTTATGCCAACCACCACCATCTTAAGGAGATCATAATGGGTGTTATGATCTGGACCAAGTCATGCCCTATAAAAGCCTATCGAAACCAAGAAACCTCAGTTCATTTTACAGGATAATATCTGGTTAATGTCAACTGTATTTTCAAATAGCAAATTATCCTTCCAACACATTTATCAAACGACTGTGTAGTTTTGCTACATATTGTGGCACTAAAGGGTCAAAACAAGTTGATCAATTCAATTTTTTTGTCGCAATGTTACATTTCTATCCCAATTCAGGTACTGGACTAGAAGGTGTCCTCCAAGTCACTGTGTAGTTTACAAACTGAAGATAATTCTTCACTTCACTTACCCCATTGAGCATTGACCGTGCCATTTATAAATCATGCATTAGGGTTAAATGATACGAGTCGAACGTGGAAAGTATTAGCAGGTTTCATTCAGAGGCTTTCACGAAAGGCCATTCATCTTTTATGAATGTAAACTGAAGCCAGTGGGCAGGAAGGTCCCAGAGATGAAAGATATCAGACTTTCGATCTACAGAATGAAATTTCAAAACAGAATTTATGATTATATTGATCACAACTGAGGCTTAGGCTTTTATTAGAGAAAAAAAAACCTTAACATAAACTATGTTTTTCATCAAGTATTTATTTGTACGAAAGAAAAAGTACCATGAAAAATCTACTTCAAAGAAAAACATTTGCAATGCTCAGCTAATTATAAATTCACTGTCTACATTAAACAGCACTCTTTACAGTTCAAAGATGTCTTTGATGTTTGGGTAAAATAAAGAAAAATAATTCAAAATGGAATAAGAAAAAAAAGAGTCATGTTAACAAACTGTTTTTGCTAACGGAGGTTAAAACATTTGGCTTTAATTCCCACTTATAAAGCTATTTTTGATTTTTTTTTTATCAACTGTATCATTCTTCCCAAAAACTTTATAAAGAGCCACAAACTTTATTGATCAAAGTTTTCTCAGCTCTTCGTTCATGTAGAAAATCTACTTGTTCTCAACCTTTTAGTTCCTGTTTTAAGTTTTTAAATTCTGCTGCAATGTTTTCCCATAAAGTTCTCTCCTCATAATTTCATGTATTTTTATTGGTTCTCCAGTCCTTCTTATGGCAAACTAGACTCACAACTCAATTCTGGCACTCCTGTGCTTCTCAATCAAGGTGATGTTCTCAGCTTTCCCAATTTTGCCCTAAATGCTTCCGTTTATGAAGTGGGTCAAATTGAGGTCATGTTTCCTCTCAAAGTCTTTTGCTTTTGTTCTAGTGCCAAAACTTGCCGATCTCTGGGACAAATTCCTTCCAGATGGTCGAAAAATCCCTAGTTGTTTATAAATCTTTTAAAAAGTCTTTTAAACTTTTAAAAGAGATAATTTTGTGTGATAGAAAATAATCCAACCACTGCTGAGATTCAATTAGGCAGATTTATTTAAGGTTTTTCAGAAAGTGTAAGTGGTTACAGAGCAATCGTACTAAATAAAACTCATGGCGCCTTAAATCAAAAAGCCACAACACAACAAAATAAACTACTACACACAAGAATGTATTACAACGGATGTTACCCACGGCGAAAGTTGTAGCCACAGAAGTGACGTCACAGGAAGTGGGTCTTTTACAAGATCTATTGATACCTGGAACCATGGATATCCTTAATAAAGCTAGATGACTCACCCGAGCTGCAGACCAATGGAGTCGAACGTCCGTACTGGCGGCCATCTTGCCACAATCAGCTCGCCCACTCATACAGTATACTGTAATACAGTACTGCATGTTTTTTTTTAAAAGCCCAAACCTGCTCGATTTTTAACCGATTTTCAAAGGGGTTAGTTTGTTATAAATATCAGAGGTGTAGTTTGGACACTGCATAAATATTAATTATTATAACCATAGGGCTTTCATATGAAAATAGCAAACACAAGGAATTACTGTTAAATCAAACTCAAGTGTTAAGAATGGCAAAATGAAATGGATTATGAATACAATATTTACATAATATTATACATAATGTATGATGTAGCCTACTATAATCCATATCACTTTTTCTAAAATTGAAGCCCAATAAACTAATAGAAAGTGGAAGCAACAGGTGGCAATAAAAGACTTAACAGCAATGGTAATTTGTTTTTATGATTTTAATGATTTCAATAATAATAAATAATACATGTAGAGCAAGGCTAAGCCCGACTCTTTCAATCATTCTTTACCTCCAATGTTGATGACAGCATTGTCCACAAGTCAATTAAAGCGGATGGGAAGGTAGCTGTGGACATGTACAAGGGCAGGAATGACAGCAAACGGGGATGGCGGGTCTTCTTCTCCTGCTCCTTCTCTCTGGTTTTAGGAAACCTTAAAAATGTGTGAAATGTATCCAGATTTACTGTTTAATTCTCAGTAATGAGAATTAAACAGTAATCTTTTATTTAATAAAAACTAAATATTATATCAAACCAAACAGCACTAAACCCTGACATTAAACAAATGGCTCAAAGAATATCTTACAAGTAAAAGGTGAACCCACAAGTTCTTGTTCTTAAGCAGCAGCGATTCCTGCATCCATATGGTGCTGCACAAAAGTCCGGCATTTTGTAAACAAGGTCCCGTAAAAATCATAATGCAGCATGTTGTAACAAAGCATTCCCATTAGAAATCATTGCATTGTCAGTTAGATAATGTGCAGTTATACTGAACAGAAGGAGCGATCGTGCCTCTCCAACTGATGTGAAGTTGCTGGTTAAACTCCATGCACCGTCGTTGCCCACCGCTCCCTCAGGGAAGGTTCAAACGCGGAGGTCAAACTTTGCATCCATCGGGATGTGACATTCAGTGGGAGTTTAACCTTTAATACTGGGTCTCATTCACAGTTTAAATCTGGTTTGAAACTCCCGATAAGGCAAGTAGAAATAATAAAAGAAAAGCGATGGACAGAAGCTCTGTCTGTGGGGTCTGTCTGGGCATATTTCCCTGAACTGATAGTACCTTGTTCAGCAATGAGAAATTACAACTAAGGTTTTGAGAAACACTCCCCAGCCAAACATCACTTGGAAAACTTGGAAGTTTGTCCCAGAATTACTGTTGGTTTCACTAAAACCCAGCTGCTCTCATCATTGATAACTTGCCAAAGTAACTTAGGCTAGCTAACCTAGCACAATTACGGTTTATAAAGCTGCACTTTAAACTGATTCAGCCATCCAAGATTATAACCACGTTAATAGCGTTTGTAAGAAACCAAACTGTTTGTAAATCCGTGACGTTTTCTGCGACATGAGTATTTGAGTTTTTTCGGATCACTCACGTCCAATTATGTTCAACACATCTGGTCCAGACTGCCTGACTGTGGTAAGATGGCGCCGGTGAGGACGTTGGAGTCTGCGCAATGAGACATCTAGCCTTCAATATAGATCTATGCCTCAAACTATCACTCCAGCAGTTAACAACCTCTACAACTGCAGGAACCAAAAGGAATAAACATCTTTAATTATCGGCGTTACACTTACCTTTTGAATTTTTTCTTCTTCTTCTTCATAAATTTTATTGCCGGTTGGCAAGCAACTTTTGGTGTGCATTACAGCCAGCTACAGTAATGGAGTGTGGGTCAAACTGCTTATTGCTTTCTATTTTGTATGTATCTTGTATGACTCTATATCTATATTATATCTTCATTTCACTTGTTTCCTGCTGCTTCCCTGTACCCTCATAAATAAATGAATAACTAATCTGAGTTTCCCCCCCCCCTGTTTTCTTTGAAAAGGACGGCAAAAGACCTACTTCATGTGAAGTCAATTCCGTGGCTGCAACTTTCGCCGTGGCTAACGCTGCGGCAAACTTCCGTTGTAAATGAATTGTTTTGTGTTGTGGTTTATTTTGTAGTGTTGTGGCTTTTGATTTAAGGCACATTGAGTTTTATTTTGTAGTGTTGTGGTTTTTGTTTGCTGTGACACTTCCGAGAAACCAAAATGTAACCTTAACACAAACCCGTGAGGCAGACTCTCTAGTTTCAAAACTGGGGTAAAAACTTTCCTGATAAAGCTTATAGCTGGGAAGAGGTAGAGCAGACAGCCTAATCCAGTTGGGGGAGGAACTCAGTGTAGATAGACGGTTCTCCTTAGCTCTTCGTTCTTCATGTCTCACTCTACAGGGTTAGGTTATTTAAGTTATTTCTATAGTTATCTATAGTTATGCTGCTATAGGCTTAAACTGCTGGAGGAAAATCTGACCACTTCTTACTCTGCTACTTTCTTCATTTGTCCGACCTGCTTTAGTTACCATTATTTCAACCTTATTAACATTTTGTTTTCTCGAAGAGTTCTTATTTTCATAGTAACTAATCGTGGTCTGGTGTTGTGTTAGCTGAGACAGCTTCTTGTAGGAAAACATGGGATGAGATACTGCCAACAACGTTGTACAGCTCCTGCTATAGACACTCTTTTCAGTCTCCTCTGCATCTATTTTAGTTTTCTGTCTCTTCAAACCACGAGTCGGTCGTGGCAGACGGCTGCTTGTATTGTGGAAGTTTCTTCCTATTAAAGGGGACTTTTTCCTCTCCACTGTCACTACATGCATGCTCAGTATGAGGGATTGCTGTAAAGTCAACAGCACAAGCTATTTTTTTGGTCTGCTGATTCCAGAGGAGTGAATGCTGCATGTCAATGACTTGATACAATCTTCTGGGGTTCCTTAGATTAGAAACTTTTTCAAACTGACTTGTAATTATGTATCTATGATTTGAATTGATTTTTTGTAAAGTCCCTTAAGACGACATCTGTTGTAAATTGGCACTATAGAAATAAACTGATTGTTCTTGATTGTTATTTTTTTAAATAATAGAATGAAATTCGTGTGTGATCATGTTCTCCACTTGTTCTTCTCACATGTGATCACATCTTTCTCATGTCTGTAAATGTGAAAATATGGGACACCAACGTGAAACCCAGGGAATCAAGTTTTTCACATGTGTGATTGTTCTGTTGGGGCACAATCTTGACAAAACCCATGACTTTGAAGCATCTAAAGGTGATGACTTAATTTAGAACAAAACACAAGGTCATCTATACAATAAAGTAGCTGTGAGATCATCACAGGTTCAAAAAGAGAAAGACAAATTTTAACTCCTCAGATTGACGTGCACACATCATTCTGAAGGACAGCTTAGACTGATTTATGAATCTCATTCAATGATGGCAGGAACCTAGAGTAGCTTCACAAAACCCACAAATGCAGTAGAAGGATATTTAAACTCTCCACAAATTTAAATGGAAAAAGGCTCTAAACTCTCCATGTTAGCAAGATAAACCCAACAAGGTTGTTGTAACAAAGCAACATCTAGAGTAAACCATTGTAGAGGGGAACATAGAATGGCAGACCTTCCCCTCAGAGTCCGCCATGACATTTAATAAAATGTAAAATGTTTGTAGCTTGCTTTAACTTAATTACCCAGAATTCAGTGCTTCCCAGTAATGTGCCTTGAACGATTGATGTTCTTAAGATTTGTTCTCTCTATTAGACAGAATAACTCTGGACAGTAAGTAAATAGAATGAATAGGCTTTTCATTTTAAATCCAATTGAGCAATGGGCAGCAGCTGGACAGGCTGCAGTGACAGCAGCGCTCTGCTCTGAGATTTATCTTTTCAAACCTGAAGGAGACTACCATGTTTAGGATAAATGGGATGAACGGTGGAGGTGGAAGGATATTCATGACACTCCTTTAACAATATTACTGCATATTCATTAAAGATTCTGGCTCCTTAGGGCTTTTTATAAATATTACACAAATCCTGTTACCAAGCTTTCAGTCATGTTTGACATTATAAAAATTCAAATTATAGGTTATTGATCAAGAAATGTTAAACAAAGGTTTTGATCTTGATGTTTTCAAGGTTCGACGAGTATCTGATACTAATCACTATTTTTAGATCGTTTTCTGTCAGTTATTTTACTTTACAGTAAAGAACCTCACTGGTTTGTCACAAATAAATTTCATAACCACCTGACCAATTCACATTTAAAAGAATGCAATAATATATATATATATATATTTTTGAGTAATATGTGACTTATTAAGATCAATTTGAGAAAAAAAATGTATTTTATCATATATAAACACAAAAGTTTACACACAATATTCAGATTAGTATTTTTGTAGTCCTTCCTTTAGCTTTTCTGACTGCCTGAACATTTTGAGCCCTTCACTAAACATTTTTCGACATGGTTGATTTCCCTTTGTTGAAGTGTTCTACACTATTATCTTTTATATTGTTCAAATGCAGACCTGTCTTGTTGAGCCCATGCTTTCTGTCAGTCACCAGTGCAACAGCTCCTTAACCCTGTGTCACGTCTGGTCTGTAGAACATACTGGTGCTTACAAGATTCATAGCCTCACAACTAATAGTTTAGTGTAAGTTCATGTAAAAAAAAAAAATAAAAAAAAAAAAAAAAAAAATATATATATATATATATAGATATATATACATATATATATATATATATATATATATATATATATATATATGTATATATATATTTATATATATATATATATATATATATATATATTAGATAAGTGGCATAGTGACTCAAGAGGATGGATTTATAAGGATGGATTTAGGCTGGTTTGATATCAACTCACAGAAGGATGTTCTGAAAAGTATTTTTCTTTTCAATATTTTTCAAATTTGAAATGCAAGTAGTTAAGACTTTATTCTGTACTTTAATTTCATTCGTCATACCGTCAAAACTGTATGTACAGCTGAAAACATTGGATCCAGGAAAAAATATTGTTACAAACTTAATGCGTTCATACATATTACTGACGCAACATGATTGAGTGTAAAGACGGAAATCTGTTATTTTTATGATGAACCTTTGGTTGAACTGTAGTATGTTGAACAAAAGGAAAAAAAGGATAAGGTTTTATGTGTAATGTGTTTGCAATATCACTACCACTGTGCAATTACCTAAATACTGTTATTTTTTGTATACACTTCATATTCTTATACATTGTTTACTTTCTCTGCAGATTATTCACATAATTTATTTCTGTATATACTTTTTAGAGATACTTTTTTCCTCTGCACTGTAAGGAGTGGTCCTCCAATCTCACTATACAATGCGTATAATGGCAATAAAAGGCATTCTATTCTATTTTAGCTGAAAACTGATTAACAAAGGTAAAAGTGAACAGCTGTTTCAGAAATGCTAATTACTGGATTATTTCAAATGTACATATATGATTTAACTTTTTGATCTAATATGAAAATGTAATAATAAACACCTACTTTAAATTTAACCCTAACAGCAGATACTTGTGTATGTGTCATGTTTTGTAGAGTAGAGTGTCTGGTCCACCACTCCACTTAAGCTGCTCTGGCAATCAGTAGATGGGGACCACCTGTGTGGGCAACCCCATTTGGACAACCTGGAGAACTTTGGAAAACCCCTCAACCCTGACAGTAAGTTTGCTAAAGACAAATCTAGAATCTATCCATCTACTTTCCAAACCACATATCTTTATGGGGTCACGAGAGAATTCTGGTGCCTATCTCCTGCGGCCATCGTGACAAAGGCTCTGGTACACCCTGGACAGGTTGCCAGTCCATCACAGGGCAAGACAGAGACAGACAGGACAAACAACCACTCACACACTCAAGCCTAAGGACAGTTAAATCCAACTAATGGTCATGTTTTTGGACTTTGGGAGGAATGTGGAGTAAACTCTCTGCAGAAAGACACTGAGGTGGAATCAAACCAACAGACTTCTTGCTGCAAGGCAACAGTGTTACCCGTGGTTAAAGAGTAATGATTATGATTCATGATCTTAACCTGCCTCACAGTCTAGCAGATTTTGGAGTAGATTTTTATGTATGAATAAGGCTGTAGATATTTTAATGTGTGTCAAGGCGATGTGGTTGTTACAGTATCCAGAGAATGCCAAAAGTCTAGAAACCTTGGTAAATAATGATAAATATAAAAATAAATAAAATATAACAACCCTTCTAAATTAAAACAGTCAGGAAAAAAAATCTCTGCAATGTAATTATGTGAAAGGTCATGCAGTGTTATTTTTTTCGGTCTGCATCTTACAGGGATTTTGTTTTAGGTAAAAATAAAACAAAATAAAATAAAGCAACACGATTTTTCTTGGCAACTTTTAGACAAGGATTTTTCAGTTTTTGGTCTATTATGTTATTACATCTGAATTTCCCTCAAACCATAAGCTTATATTAGCATGAATTCGGATTGATAGTTTGATCGGTCAATCATATCTGAGGGATTCTACTTGGCAGAACAATGAAAGAGCTGTAAATGTTCAGATTTTCTAATACTATGAAACATCATCCTTCTGTTCCTAATTCTTTGTGTTGTTTAAAACAATGCATAATATATTTATTTCCAGCTGTTTCCAGGTAACAAATTGGAGAGAATGGATGCAGCTCAAAAAAATTTGGTGAATTCAGATCCAGAGGTACTGGTTTTAGAAGAATTATGCAGAGGGAAGCGACTTTGCAGCCCAATCACAATAAAAAATTTTAGTCAGAATTGAAGGATTATTTATTAATCCAATAAAACCTGTGGTTTCAGCTGGACAACTTCGACTCTCCCAATGAAATAGTTGTCTTGACGCTACTTTCTGTCATATGCTGATATGCCCCCAGGCAAGGCAGTTAAGCCCAATCTGTGTATCAATGTATGAATCTGCACACAATTGTGAATATGAACGGGCAAATCTCGCTATAGTGTAAGGTGTTCTCTGTGATTATAAAACAAATAATATAAACTAAGCCCATTTACCTTCAAATTTAAATACGCATCTCTGTATTTAGGTTTCATATATGAGACACACGCATGGGTTGCCCCCGTTTCTAATCCACTCACAAGAAGAATGGCCATTACGGCAATTTAGTTCACATGAAAACCCATGTCTACAACTCCAAACACCTCTTTTTAGAGAACGTTTAGCCTTCTTTCTTACATGAATTGCTAAGACAATGGTCTTCAATTATAACACCCAATTATAGCATTGTGGGGGAAAAGGATTTTGATAATGTAAGAAATCACATTTAATTAAGTGTGAAGTTCATCCTTAAGATGTCTTAAAAACTTTCATAAAGTCCACCTGTGATAAATTCAAATTAATGGGCTAGATTAAGAAAGGGAGATGTCAGTCTACATAAGAGCCCACAGCCTACACTGCATGTCAGAGTGCAAACATGAAGCATCTATTTAAAGGATTGGTTTGTAGACTGAGGCACAAATGTGGATATACTGAGGACCATTCGGCAGAAAACTTGTGAATATGAAGTACAATAGACAACCATCAGTTGACTTAGGAACCTCTGAGGGCAGAGACAGAGGTTTGTGGGTGCACAGAGTCTTATAGGTAATGTAGAACACAGAAATAAAGCCACTGATCTTTTCTGAATCCATTGAAAAGTAAGGATGCTGAATGTGGGCTCTTCAATAAGTTGTTTAGATTGATAAACATAGAACATAGGCAAGACTCATTAGTCACAGGGCAGAAACTGGGTGAGACAGTGGAGGCAGGATAAGGTATCAGGATCCGAGGATCAGGCATGAATCAGTACTAGAAGCACAAAAATCCGGTAAGGCAAATTGAGGCCAGTTTAAGATGACAGATCTAAGGGCGAGGCCAGAGGCAGAAGTCAAGAGACAAAGACAGGGTCATGGTCCAGAAAAATTAAGCCAATGGGTACTCTGGCAAGCTACGACAGGGTGAAAATGGGATCATAATTAGGCAAGCAGACCAAAATGGAACTCTGGACATTTACTCTCACAAGGCTTTCAATAATCTGTCACTCTCTGTCTGCCAGATCAAGATAGTGAAGCTGATTTCTAAGACAAACTATAGATTTTGGTCCATCTATAGTTTGCCTAAAGAGACCTGAAGGACCCCCAGACCATATGAAAAATATTATCTGGTCTGATGAAACAAGTATTGAACACTTGTGTGAATTCACAGCATCATGTTTGTAGGAAACCAGGTACAGATCATCACCAGGCCTATAGCATCATGTTACGGAATTGGCAGACTACTCAGGAAAGGGGGAAAGATGTAAGCAAGAACGTCCAGACATGTCGTAAATGTAAGAGGCTACAGGATGCTTTGGACCTCACATGGTTGTTATAGTTGATACAAAGCTCCTGACTCTGATCTGAAAGGAGAAGTTTTAGGACCCCCATACTCAAATAGTGGCCCGCGGGCCTTTTGTGGCCCTTTGGGTAACTATTAATGGCCCACAAGCTGTTTTGAAAAGTTTTTTTAAACTATAAAAAAATAAAAAAATTAAATTAAATTGCCCTGCCCACTCTTATTTTGAAATTGCGCACCGCGATCTCAATACGAGGATGAGGGTTGCCTCCATTGAACAATAAACAGATAGCACTACAGCCCTCCCAAACAGTGTTGCCAGATTGGGCGGTTTTCATTTTGATTTTGAGAGTAAAAATTGCATTGGGCGGGTGGAGATACTTTTGGCTGGTTTGAAGTCAGATTCTCATCCCTGACCTATCTCCATCACTTTCTCCAAGAGGTTGTCCGGGGCTGAAGCCGTCTGTCGTCACCCTAAGTGCTCTCCGGTTTATTCCCACCTGGTATGCTGCTCCCTCACAGAGCAATGCTAGGATAGAAAAAATAAAATAAAATAAACCCGCATATGTGGCTGGGTCAGAGTTGTTTATGGAAAACAACTCTGGGCAGATTTTGTTGGATTTTAGCGTTTTGACATGTAGTGTTAAATTAACTTATACTGAAGTGTGTTCATGTTCACACGGTAAGTATAACAATATATTAATTTGGACGGCTGGTGTGATGTGGCGGTTTTTAACAGACTCTTTGGCCAGCAGCCACACGTTTACAGACCGGAGCAGTAATGGCATGCTCAAAATTTGCTCCAAAAAAAATGGACAGCAAAAAAACCCCAGTTCCAACCAGAGTGGACAGAAAGGTTTGCGTTCTTTTTACTACCGTCAAGCACTCGGCTTCTGTGCTTAATATGTCAAGAAACTGTCGCTGCAATAAAAATAAGCAATGTGAAGCGACGCTACAGATCAAAACACAAGAAGAGACATTTTCGCAAAACTCAGAGATCAGAACAACAAAATTAAAAAATGTTATATTGTGATGATACGTTATCATACACGGTCCCAATAAATGGCCCCTTGAATCACTGGGGCTCAATGGGCCCCTGATCATTTCTATTTGAGTACCCTTGCTTTAGAATCATTCTTTGAGTGTTTTTGGAGTGACCAGGCCAGTCTAGATATCTGATTAGAATCAGAATCTGACAAACATTTTTGCCAAGTACGTTATTGGACATACAAGGAATTTGTTTTGGTGTAGCTGGTGAATAACAAATGTCTATAATATGGATATTAAACATTATGAATAGTAGGTATTAACTTAACAGAATATAACTACAAATGTATGTACATAAGTGTAGGAGTAAACAAATTAAAAAGGCTGGTAGCCGATCACCTTCTCAGCAGTTTACCTAGAGGGCCAACAGGTTTTGGATGATGCAGTCAACCTGGCCCATCTCTCCATCCTCCAACACATGGACTCCATAGGAACGTATGCCAGGATACTGTTTGTGGAAATGATGGGGATAAATGCTCTGGAATGGAAGTCCTGATGTTTATGAGCTCTTCTCTGGAGAGAGAACTCCAGGTGAGTGAGAACTTGAATTGGAGATGATCTTACGTGGAATGGAGATGTAGAAATGCCAATAAGAGGTGATCGGCGTGCTTGGATTGTGGTTGTGGTGTGATCCAGTGATGGAGATGGTCCAGGGGCGCATTGTACCTGAAGCAGACATGAGGAAGATTACGAAATACACAGAAGAGATACTGCAACAGCAGGTAAGCATACGTAAGAACACGAGAGAAACATAGGAGGGCTTGTTTTGTACCACGGGAGGTAAGCTTATGAGTAACTGCAGAGCCGCTCCCTTCATCCTCTACAGCTCATTACCTTAGCAGCTAAAAACACCACAGCCTCCAAGGAAATGCCCCCTGGTGAGACAACAAGGAAAACACATCCAGCCAAAACCCTCTATTTCCTGACAGAGAGATCTGAAAGTGGCTACACAAATGTTTTCATCCAATCTAATGGAGCAGGAAAACTACTGCAATGAAAGATGTGACAAACTACCTAAAGATAGGTAAGGTATACTTGTGTCTTAAATTCAAAAAGAGGATGCAAATACTGTCAAAGTTGGATCAACAAAGTATTAATCAAAGGCTCTGAACACCTACTACATAAATGTTAGTCGTTAGTTTTCTAAAGTTTAATAAATTAGCAAAAATTGTAATGTGAATACTTTATGGATGCAGTGCAGCGTCCGTCTTCCAACTCAGTAAGCCAGCTACCTGAATATTTTGTCATTTCATATGAATGTACCTTTCTCCAGCTGGACAGACTGCCACTTTGGGCTTGATTAAAGTACATGTGGGGGGAAATGAAAGCTTAAAATAATT
Source organism: Orestias chungarensis (assembly GCA_032876305.1). NCBI lineage: Eukaryota > Metazoa > Chordata > Actinopteri > Cyprinodontiformes > Cyprinodontidae > Orestias > Orestias chungarensis. The sequence goes on from JAVLVB010000817.1 coordinate 21,939, forward strand.
GTCTTTCAAAATCTACAAAATTACTTTCCGGTCTACAACAAAACTCCGGTCCAACGTTTTGGGAGCTCTCATCAATGATAAAGAATGGACCCGCAAATTGGATGTTACCATAAAATGAGGATCCTTCGCTTAAAATGATCAGTTCTGTTATAACACTCTAAATTATGTGAGGGAGGTTTAGAAGGCATGTCCTCTCCTGATCTATGATCTCACCCTAAGAGTAAAGATGGTCTAACAGTAAATGAAACGCATCAGATCTAAAGTGACCGACAATGTCCAGGCCAGACTATCTATGCCTAATGGGATTTTTTTCTTCTGTGAGGAAGGATAAGGGCATATTGAAGTTAACAGACAGTCATTGGTCAAGCGTCTTTCTATTAATTATCATGAAGTAGCTTCAAGCCATAGCAAAGTAAGACTGATGAGGCTTTGCCTTCAGTAAAACAGAAAGCTATGCCATTTGGAATGTAGAATTTCACCATGATTTGATTCTGAACTGACAGATTCATTACTCTTTGTTATAGTCAGTACATAATCTCTAAAGTTAAACCTTCATTTTTTGCAAAGTCAGCACAGTATTTGTTATTACTTTTTTAGACTATTTCAAAACAACACAGTTTAAAACTGTACTGAAGGCATAATTTTGCTTAGATTGGCAACTTTCAGTACATTTCACTAAAGATAGGTATGGTTAAAAAACACACAAAAAAAAAAAAAAAACATCAGATGTAAGAGTTTATTAGAAAGAAATATTTTGATATTTCCTTCCTCCAGAGTGGAAATTGTAATAAGGAAGACTCTGGAAACAGAATAAGTCAGAAAAAAAGTGCTTTAATGGATGCTTATTTGTGTTACTTTGCAACAAACCAGCCACCAGCAATGATTACCAGCTAGAACATAGGTGTCAAACACTTTTTTGGGCCATATCAAGATCATGATTGTCTTTCATATGATAAAATCCACTTTTTCAACACAAAATGAAATGATTTACTGAAGCAGCTTATATTCCATCAATCAGAACCCCAGCTGTTATGTATATTGCAAATGTGTGATCTGTTTATAATAGATTAGGTGCTCCAAAACTTTTCAAATGTGCCTCTCATTCATTTTCATACAAGTGAACGCCTGACAGTGGTAATATATTTATTCATGTCTGGCCATTTACAGTGAAAAGAGTCCCTTTCTCTGAGCCTTTGGGCCACAGTGGTCGTGAGTACACTGGGATTTTCTATTTTTTTACAATAAAAATTTATTGGTTTGTTGACCAGGAGATCTTTGGAGGGAGAGGAAAAACTAAGCAAAAGGCAGTAGTAACTTTATGACTGTAGATCCAACATCAGTGGAAGGAACAATATTAGCACGTGGTTGTGAAAAAATCCAACATGTTTGCAATCAGAAGCAACTAATTCAACACATTATCGGATACTTGCTTCAACTTTGTTAAGGATAATAAGCTGTGATTGGGAAGGGCACCTTGTTTACAAAGTTTTCAGAAATGATTCACTGTTTTTTATTTATTTATATAATTTATTTCCATAAATCTTAACCAAAGTGTAAGTGTTTATGCATTGTTAGACAATAAAAAAACTCTCAGAAATGGCATTCTCACAAATTTTGACGAAGATCAGCACAGAGATTCAACATCAAGCAATAAGAAAAAGTCAAGCATGACAACTTGTCATGTAAATAGAAAATGTAATTAACCTTTTATTTTGGAACAGCATGTACCACAAGCCAGGAAAGTCTTGGTAGTTATCTTCAGTGCTGAGTTAATTATTCTATTTTTGTAACCTATAAATCCAGGACTGGATAACAGCCTAATTACGCATGGAAAATGCATATTTTGTAATATTTTATTCAGCTGTTCCACAACTTATTTTTGAATAAGAGGCAAATATTTATTGCTGCTCTTAAATATTAATAGTAGTGTTGGCAGTGTGTCTTTGTAAACCTGTAGTTTCTATTATTTCTATTCAATAAACCAAATAGACTGTATGTATATAGTGGAAACCAGAAGTTTACATGCACAAAATAAAAGTACATACACCTGTTTTTAAGGTTATGAATTTAAATGAGATAAAGCAATGAGAGAAATGCCAGAAGATGATGCCACTGCTTTGGAAACTTCTGATCAACTGACACATCTGAATTTTTGGAAGCACACCTGTGTGTCATGTTGTGTGTTTTGTTTGGTTCCGTTTCCTCCCTGTGTCTCGTCACTCCGCCTTCATTCACAGCTGTCTTCAATAATTCACTTATCTTCTCCACCAATCACACCCCGGTTCCACACTATTTATGCCACATGCAATCATGCACTCATCGCTGGATCGTCTGCTATTCCTCGTTGCTCCTAGCCTTGCCTATGTTGTTCCTTGTTGCTCCTAGCTTTGCCTTTACCCCTCTCCGCGTATTCCTCGTTGCTTCCTAGCCTTGCTCCCTCGTCTTCCCGTTAGCCCTGATTGCCTCTAGCCTTGCCTCAGTTTGTTTCCCATTGCTCCTAGCCGTGCCTGCATTCATCTTCCCCTGGTTATTTCCTGTTGTCCTTCCTTGTCCCTCCTCTGATGTCCCTCGCCTGTCTCCTCAGTTCCTCAGTCCCTGTGTTTCTGGTGAGTCTCTTGCACTAGCTCTTAGTCCTGGCTC